>DWCF01004451.1:0-16422 GCA_018230265.1 Delias oraia | reverse complement strand
CACAGGAGGGTGCGCAGCAGCGCCCTTCCGAAGGAATTAGTATAAGTATAAGAAGGAATTAGTATAGATAGCAGATATAGATAGATATAGATAAGCAGGAAATAAAATAAGCAAGTATAAACGTAAGAATTCAAAATCTTACATAAAGTAAAGTTTAATCAAAAAAAAAAAAACCTAACCTAACCTAACCTATACCCATATATCAATCTGTCCAGACCTGGTTGGGTAATAAACTAACTAAAAAAATTGTCTTTGAGTTTCATTGACGAGTTACAATCAAACAAATCTGTAATTGAAATGATTTATTTATAGAAAATATATACATTCAAAGATTAACTTAAAAAAGCAACTAAGTAAAAATAAATAAACGATTTTTCGTTAGGATTTCGTTGGGAAGGTGAACCATATTTACGTAAATAATATTAAATATATCTTAAGCCAATTTTGTTATGACAAAATTACTAAGATTCAATACGAGAAAAGTAATTTATTGCACTAGTATTAGGTACAATGCTTAATCTATAGATACGCTCAGTACATCCCTGAAGGCATATCTGTTACTTTGTTGAGAGCGTAGTTGGAGCTCACCGGGGAGAAGGTCCTCTTCAGATCACTGAAGCTGTGCGTTCCATTCGTCACCAAGCTGGTCATGCTGGCGGGGGCATCTCGTAACATTGACGTCCCAGTATAGAATCCCGTGCTACTACCTCGCTTCATTATGAACGTGTTATTAAAGTTAGTATCAAACGAACCTGTTGTTCGTGAAGAAGAAAATTTATCACCTTTAAATTCTTCCTTAATTTCACAAGAGTATGTTTGGCTGTTCGATCTTGGAATTAATGGAGGCTCATCCATTTCACTGTTTGCACGAGATCTTTGTCGTTTTTCATAAGACCACGTGGTTTTACGTGGTTCTGCAACCATTATTATATCTACCATTGAATTTAGCCCTTCGTCAATTCTATCTAGACTCTTCGTTAGCTTCTTAGACTCTATTAGGTTCACTATTTCATCAACCCGGCTACATTTCGAATTAGAACGCTGTAGAGATGGCTCTATTAACGATGCATGATTCTCAAACATACTCTCAATGCATCCACGCTGACGAGAACCGTTTTCGGATATCTGGAAAGATTCACTCCGCTTAATCTTTCTTATTTCTTCCCTAGATTTCGCCTTTGTTTTTCTAAGTTTACTATCATCTGTATCGGTAGTTTCGTCGAATTTGGCTCGGCATTTGTTGAAATTAAAACTTGTAGCTGGATCCTTTTTGATTGGATTTCGACAACGCGATGAGCTGAGTAGAGAATCAGATCCTTCATCGCTTGAACAGTACATATCTTCAAATAAATTTTGTGACTTATTAAACAAAAGCCCCTGTTCGACGTGAGGGAATAACTGTACGAGGCTCTTAGTCTTTCTCGGAGGATGCGGGAATATCTGGCTCGGTACAATTTTCTCTTCTTCATCATTGCTGATATCATCGAATTCGTAGCTACTCGTTATATGTATGCTATGCCGCGTGCTTGTTATTGAATCTTCCTTCTCTTCACTTCTGTCTTTTTGGTAGTCTGTTTCTGACGTGCGGTTGCTTTTACATCTGCTGTCGTGCATTCTGTTCAAATATTGTTCAGATTCAGCGTGATTCACGATGTTCCTGAGTTCTTGAATCACTTCATCGATTGTTGTTTCGTCCTCGTCATCTGTTGACTTCTTGTGCTCGCTTTTCTTTGTGCTCTCCAATTTCTTGTGGAGTGGCCGCTTGTTTCGCAGCAAGTCAAATGTTTCGTTCTTAATATTGAATACTTCGTAGACCATTGACTCTCTTTGCGGATCTCCTTCCGGACTGAGAGATCTTTCCGAGGAACTTATGCCTTCATCTTCGGGTGGAGATGATTCATCTGAAAGTAAAGTATACATATTAATTGATAATAAATAACTTCTTATTAAATTGAGCACTTTGTTGAATAAGTACCTCTTCTTCTATGCGTGGAGTTTTTTTTCTTAATCACAAACGTTTTCTTTCTACTTGAAGTACTGTGCTCGGATCGCAGTGTGCTTACTTCTTCTTGTAGCTCGCAGCATTTTTCTTTCAAACATTTCTCCAATGATAGCAGAATCCCTTTCTCTTCTTGTAGTATCTATAACATATTTTTATGATTCGTACATATGTTTAACTTTCAATCGTCGATATTTCTAGGTTTGAAGGCAAGAAAACGTAAAACAGTGATTCGATTCAGTCGGAATCGTAATATAATGTGATTATTATGACCATAAAAATACATATATAGGATCATCGTCATTGCTGCGTATATCCATGTCTTAAATAGTATAAAGACTTGGCAAACAATTTTATATTTATTTTAATAAAAGAATATCTCACCTTGACTCTTTTCTCCAGAAGTTCCAACTTGTGCCTAAGATCCTCCTTCTCCTTTTGATTCTCATTCGCCTTCTCACTCAAGCTATCTATGTCTATCAACTGCTTTTCATAGTTTTCTATTTCTCTTATTACAAAATTGTTCGGGTTTGGTAGTTTAGCGACGATCTGTAATAATAGTTTAGTGTCCAAATGTAATAAACAAAAAGAAAATTAAATAATTTCTCTTCAGTGCAGAATTTGACTGTAGCCATATAATTTTTTATTATATTTATTTGTATGGGCAAATAACTGAGGCGTGCCTGGGCAGCATTTAATATTATGTTTTTTCGGAGGAAAAAGGATGAGCGCCAAAACATGTAATCCACGCCTTTCAGTGGCCATTTAAGTACATCACAATTTAAGGAACATTTAAGGAAACATTCATCACTCAATTACGATTATAATTTGTCCCTAAATTCTTTTGTTATAATATTGTTTGCCTTAAGAGTTGGTGGAAGGAGTGCCTTTCCTTACTTCAAATTAAATTTGAAATTTATATTTATATCCGTTTAACAAACAACAGATTAATGTTCATAACGTCAATACGATATTCCTTTTGCACCCATACATATTTAGCATGTCATATTGTGATGATTTTTTTATTCTAAAGCGGACAACGGAGCAGTGGGTCTCCTGTATGGTAAGAAAACATCGTCGCCCATGAACAACCGCGCCACATTCCGCGCATTGTTTGTGTTGCCAGCTTTTTACGCCACTTAAGCAGCACTTTTAAGCGACCTCAATATCCATACCAGCAATATCCTCATTTAGTCTGTAAAGCACAGTACAAGTACTGTCTCACGCTGAGTATTCTGTGAGCCCGCGTGATCACTTCAGACAATCCGGCCCAATTAGTGCGTCAGCATATGCTTCGACATGGCTCTCCCAAGGGTGCGACAGTATTTAAACTTTCGCCCGGTCGCTATCAAGCCCTTCCAGAGATCGAATAAACTGTAAATTAAATTATAATTGGCCCGACCGGGATTCGAACCCTTAACCCTTACACTTCTTGGTACGTTTTTAAATGAAGGTGTACATGAGCTTGCTTCGACGCTTTGTATTCAATGTATATCCCATACTTATCTTAGAAATTAGAGTCATACCTTCTTCAATGTGACAACATCAAACCCAGCCTGCTCCAACTCTGCCTGTATGTAGAGTTTCCCCTGAGGCGACGGAGCACTACTTAACAGGGCGTTGATGAAGGCAAGCCCTGCTGCTTGCAGGTCTCCAGATCCTCCGGTACTTTGCAGCATCCCAACTAAGAATCTGAAGCGAACTGGCTCTCCGTATCGCAGTCGTAATGTTGACAGAGCTTCCGATATCCTACAGTGTCCGTTCGATTGAGGCTCGCAGGCTTTTGTCAGTAGCTGAAACAGACATTCATAGAGACATTCAGAGTCAAAAACGTGGAAAGACATAACAGTACAAGTACTGTTCTTCTTTTAGTTAGTGAGGATATCGGAGACCCTTGAAACACCGTTAAAGAGGCGTAAAAAGCCGGCAACACAGCATGCGAGGGATGTGGCGAGGTGGACCACGGCTGGCGGTCTTACCGTGGAGTAGACCTGCTAGCTCAGTTGTCCTTTATATGTTTAAAAAAGAGATAACAGTACTTATACTGTGTTTCGCTTAGTGATTGAGCGGTGAACACCGTTTAAATCAAATTAAAATTAAATTAAACAGACCAGTTATACGCCAAATATTTTGGTAAAGCTAATGAATTTCAAGTCTCAGCCAATAAACAAAACAAACATGGACGAGAACATTTAAATATTTTATAAATTTTAATTTTATTAAAAAAAGTTATTGTAAAGCTCAACTCAATTTGAAATAAAACATTGACCTGATGACAAGCCCAGCATCGCAAAGCGCAGCCACCTATGTCTGTGGATCTAATGTTCCACCACGGGATCGCTCTGAACTTCTCCTTTCACCGAATCTACTATTTTTGCAGCGAAAACTTTGCTCAACTTGTATTTCTTCTTTTGTACGTCGTAAAATATTCAAGAGGATTCATAAGCACGCGGCTTTTAATATTTCCACAAAATCTTTCCAGTTCCACATAAATTGTCGATTAAATCAATTAAATCGCCATCCACCTTCACCACACCAAAAACGTCTTTTAAGTTATATTGAAATTATTTTCCACAATTCGTAATTATAGCAGATGCTTAGACACTTGTTACACGACCCGTGTCTAAATGTAGACAATGCTTAAACAGTGTTTATAGCTAAGAATTCGTAAAACAACGTTTTTTGGTAACTTTTTTTAAAACAAATTCTTAATAGATGTTTAAATTGTTTATGGGAAGACCGTATCAAGGCCGTCATAATCTTATAAAACCTTAATTGATGGAAAGTTTCGTTCTATGTGGCCAGCTATGAGCAGTGATATGGTCAAATGAATAGTCAAAATTGAAACGGACCTGCAGAGCGAGTACCCTGGACTTGTTGACCGTGGACATGATGCAGACGGCCAGCCCGTACACTCCGTTGGAACAGGACACCAGCCTCCTCACACACTCTGCATATCTGGTACAGCAACTCCATAGACATTGCCTGAAATGTTAAAATTTTAACATATAAGAACTATCTTAACATAATTCTGCCTTGTTAAAGTTATATATATATTATATATGTATATATAAATTGAGCCCATTTTTTATACGCACACTTAAAAATTTACAACGAAATAAAAGTAACAACTGGCATTTATAGCCTTTCTATTTAGCCTTACGCTTTTAAATTTTTCATAAAAGGCACATTTTCGAAGAAAAACCGAAATATTAAACAAAAATGTAAAATTATAAAAAAATGTCCTATTGTTATAATAAGTTACAGTAAAACGACACAATTGAGTAAATGTGCCTTGCGATTTTAAATGTTTACTCAACATTTAACAATGAAAAGGCATATTTGGTTATATGTGCCTTTTCAACATAATATTCCCCCTTTCATGGTATTTCTATCTTAAAGTGAAAAGAGATATGCTAATTATTAAATATCTCCATTCAAATTAAAATTTTTATACTGCTTTCGTTGTTTAAACACTAACAAAACGCATTTAAAAAGGCAATTTAAAAGAAGACATTTTATACGTGTTATTTTTAACAAAATTCTGAAAATATTTTAAACTCGATGTTTTCAACATGTTTTGTTAAATGTTAAATGTGCCTTTTCTCCTTACAACGGCAGAATTACATATTTTATTTAGGACTGCTAACGCAACCCA
This sequence comes from Delias oraia, assembly GCA_018230265.1. Taxonomy (NCBI): domain Eukaryota; kingdom Metazoa; phylum Arthropoda; class Insecta; order Lepidoptera; family Pieridae; genus Delias; species Delias oraia. The sequence continues at coordinate 10,765 of DWCF01004451.1, read as the reverse complement.
TGCTGTGCTGCAGGCGTCCATGGGCGGAGGTCCGCTAATCCTCGCTAAGCCTTCTTTCTGCTGCATATATTATTATTTACAAGAAAAACTTTGCTAAATTTAAATAATTTAGTGGTTTTTATGTTTATATTGAACAGATGTTTAAACACCTTGTCAGGTGTAGGATGGTAATCTTGCAATTCGCGCTGAGGTGGTGTACAGTCAACGAACCCATTCAAACATCGATTATGATTATGAGGTCTAAGTATCGATATTTGAGAATACATATCTAAATAAAAACTTACGGGTTGTCAACACAAAAATGAGGCACACTTACAAGCAAGCCAGCTCATCCAGAAGCGGCCTTCGCCTCGCAGCCGGCGGCCCACGCGCCCCATCTCCCGTTTGGCTGAGCTGGACGTTGCGCAGGAGTTCCAGCAGTAACGTAACCCCATCGAGCGGCTCGCTCGCGAACTCTTGGACGAAACTGTAATAGTAAATCAGTATTATGAAGAGGTGAAATATGTGTGCATGTACCGTTTTAGTTTATGGTATAGCGGACAATGGAGCAGGTGGGTCTCCTACAACATTTCAGCCATAAGACGTCCACTGTTGGACATAGGCCTCCCCTTTGGACCTCCATGCATACCTGTCGGAGGTGACCTGCATCCAGCGTCTTCCGGCCTCCTATATGGTAAGAAAACACTGCCGCCTATGGACAACCGTGCCACAGTCCGCACATTGCCTGTGTTGCTGACTTTTTACGCAACTTAAAAGGCATTTTAAGGGCCTCACTGACCGATATCCTCACAGATCACTCACTCAGCGAAACACAGTAGACGCATCGCTTCAAGTACAACTACCATTTCACGCTAAGTATTCTGTGAGAACATGCAACCCCGGATCTTCAATTTTTTTAAGGCGGGGCTAAAACTAAAAAATGCCGTCCCACCTAGCTACTTTTGTTTGGCGGCTCCCTGATTTTGCCGCCCCCTGAATTTGCCGGCCGGGGCAGAGGCCCTGGCTTGTCCCCCTCCCCCTCTAGATGATGGCTGAGAACATGGTATCACTTCGGACGAGCCGACCAAGTTAGTGCATTCGCATATGCTTCAGCATGGCTTACCTTTGTGAGTAGTGCCAATAGGGTATATATTACGCCGCAAAATCAAAAGGCGTTTTCGTGGTAGTCGTATTTACAAAGAAAGTCAAAGAAATAGGGTCGAACGGTGTTTCTTACGAATGCTGCTTAAATGATGAGCGTTATATGTTTGAGTTATAGAGAATATATATATATATATATGCATATATACTATTACGAAACCGCAGAGAAGCCAGTGACATACACGTGGCCCAGCTGGCGCTAACAGAGATTCCTGCTCGTTTTCAGTCTCTAAAATAAAATCTGTTTCAAAGATACTTTACCATGCAACTACCTATTGTAACTGAATAAAAATGAAGTGAAGAAAGATAATGCGTCAGTTGGAATGTCGTAAACTACTTGCATTGTTTCCCAATTAGCAAGTGTATCTCGAGATGTAAGGTAATTGCGCACAGTTTTTGCGCGCGAAATTTGCCCTTGCTGGAAATTGCGTATTACAGCGGCTTTTATAGTTATTCAAAGAGTTGTTTTTATTATATAAAGAATAACGGGACATAGGAATTGTAAGAGCATAGTTTAAAAATGGCCTTTTTGCTATGCGATTGCGTGTCAAGTCCTTTCTTCTAAGACACGGTTCCATCCCATGACGTCACGGGAGATTCGACTCGGCCAAGAGGCTGCTAAAAAGCCTTTTATTTGAACTGCTTTTTAAAAGCAGAAGGTTCTTTAATAGGTATATCTTAAGACTGTACTAATGTTAAATTATTGTTTGATTTGAAATTTTAATATTAATCATCTTTTAAATAAAGTAAATTATTTAATGCTGTATTCTCTTAAGAAATGTTTTAAGTTTTAGAAAAAATAATTGAGAGCCTCGTAGCTAAGTGGTTTTATAAATATTCCATTAAGCGAGAGGTATAGGGTTCAAATCCCGGTCCGGCCAATTCTAAATTATAATTTAATTTATAATTTATTTGGTCTCTAGAAGGGCTTGACAATGGCCGGGTGAGTGTCTTAATCTTTTGTAACCACGGGAGAGCCATGTAGTGCTGAGTTAGTCATTAGTGCTGACGCACTAATTGAGCCGGCTCGTGCTAAGTGTACTCACAGAATAGTCAACGTGAAATGGTAGTTGTACTTGAAATTATGCTTCTGCTGTGTTGCGCTGAGAGAGTGAGGACAACAGAAGTAATGCGCGGAGTGTGGCGCGGTTGCCTATGGCGGCCGTCGTCCGCTTTGTGATAAAACACATTTGTTTTGAAATAATGCTCTGTATTGGACGCTGACTATTGTATCCTTGACTTATGTACGCATACGTACCATCTTTAGAGACAGTAAATATATAAATATATAATATTTATAATATTAAAACAGTTATTTTTAATTTCAATGCAATGAACAAAGACCGAAAAAAACACGAGATCCACAAATACAATATAGGTATACAAATAAAATAATTGCGCATTTCTTGAAACTAATTGCATGGCGCATCTTGCGTCTGCGCAATTTTCTACACTTAGCCAGCGACGATATTTTAATGGCGTCTATTTTTGCTACTTTTATATAATTTTTATGGATGTCATCATGGAATACCACATTTGAAGAGAGAAGTTTACACACATGACTTGTGTATGAACTGCGTTGCAAAAAGGGGTAGCGCTCCACCACGGGTCTCAACCACTTCGTATATTATTACTCAGCGGGTAAGAAGCTATAGCAATACAGTATTGACCGATTTAACAGTTAAATAACAGAACGTTGTCAAGAAAATCATTTAACCAGTAAGCTTAGCTAAAGCTTAGCGGTGAAAACCTATAAGCTATGAGCTAAAAGCTCACACTGCAGTTGTTTCGAGAGAGACATATTAAGACAAGTGAACTTAAATTTTCCAATGGGCCGAGAGGTCTTGTAAATGATGTTACGGGTATCAGGTTCGATACCCGCTCTGAATAAAATTTAATTTGTAAATTTATTCGATTTTTGGAAAGGCTAGATGGCCAGAGCGTAACACTGTCTAACCCGTGATAGTCATGCTGAAGCATTATTTTGCGTTGCTCGTCCGGATTGATACCACTGGCCCACAGAATACCGGCGTGTGAATTGCATGCATTTATTTCATTCATTTCATTTTTGCATTGTGTTTCGCTGACTGAGTTAGGTTAGGGGAGGCTCAGTTAGTTATATCGTTTACGCGGCGTGTAATGCCGACAACACAAGCACCACGTGGATTGCAGCGCCTTTAGCCATGGACGACCACTGCTCGTACGAACCGCGAGCCGCCTGCAATGTTGCCGCTATTTATACAAAAGTAGATTTAGTATACCTTGGAAAGGACAGCCGAAGATCTGCCCTGAGCTTGGTGAGCAACTCGCTCGGCGATGACAACTGGCGAAGACTCATCTCTTCACCGACGCTGAGACAGGGATTCCTACACAATCCATTGTAAAGGAAACATTATTATGCTTTAGTTTTTTATTTATTCTTGAAACATTATTTAATGAAAAGCTTGCTACTTTTTGCTGCCTTTTTACCATTTATTACACATTTGCCAGCCTAACACATCAAGTTAATCATTGGACAGACACAGAGTATCAGACATTGAGTAAAGAAAATTACAACACTACTTTAGCCAGAATACTTTGTCTATAGCTAATGTTATCTCTTATTTATCATCGAGTATGTTTGTGAAACGTTTGCAGTGGCCTTTTCATTCTATTAACTTTCGTAAGATTAGCCTGTGGGGGCTGTAAGTTTTCCGTAGATTAATAAATTGTGAAGATACATTTTAATATCCTTAAAAAAAACTAAGAGGAATGAATAACCTACTTTTGCCGTCTTATAGTACCTAAAGTCCTTATTGGCCGGGTTCGGTAACGTCCTAGCCTTGGCGGGGTCCTGCCCGGGCTCTAGATCGTACAAGTTGGCCCCATTCGCTTTCTTCCCCCATTTCTTAAGCGATGCTACATAGTCTTCTGGATTATATATTGGAGGTCGTTGTTTGTTCTGAAATTTAAGAAAGAACATTATGTAATTTTAAATTGGATTTTTTTGTTTATAGCTGTCAACGGAGCAGCTACAAAAGAGAACAACGCCGGCAGACGATAACCGCGAAACAATCCGCGGATTGATTGTGTTACCGGCTTTTTATACCATTTTAGGAGCATTTATTTTAAAGGTCTGCGATGTCCTCACTCACTCAGCGAAACAGTAAACGGTAGAAGTACCGGTTCAAGTACAAGTACCATTTTACCCAGAGTATTCTGTGAGCCCGTGGTATTACTTCGGACGAGCCGGCTCAATTGGTGCATCAGAATGGCTCTCCCACGGGTGCGACAGTGTTAAGACACTCGCCCAGCCACTGTCGAGCCCTTACAGAGACCGAATAAATTATAAATTAAATTAAAATTTGTTCGGACCGGGATTCGAACCCGATACTTCTCGCTTCGTGGAATACTTATAAAACCGCTTAGCTACGAGACTCTTAAGCTACTGGTTTCTGATTAATTTTGCCTTTTCCTTGAGCCAGCTGTTAAAAATAAGAATCTAATCGAATTAACAGAGAATTATGACTCTGTTAGTACCCAGATAATTTGCAATAAAATACAATTGTAAGTAGGAATTGATATGTTACGCGACATAAGTCAGTAGGATTCCAGCATCCTTACTCAGCGCAGTGGTTGTCGCTGCTATTCTGCTAACCCGAGACATCCCGGAAGAGTTGGATCAAGCCTTTTCCGTTTATTGATAGGTGGTTAAAAATAAATTAATAATATCGCCTGTCAAGGGATTGTGCTATAAAAATAAATCTACACTGTATAATAATATTATATTGGAAATAAAATCCTCCTTCTTGTAGTCGATTCAATGTGGCAGTAACAAGAGGCAGTCAGTGATGAACGTGGGAAAATGCTGACTCAACAATAGAAACCAATATATTGGTGAAATCTTACCATAGTGCATTGTTCTTAGGGAAAGTAGGAATGGGCCTTTTATTCAACACAAAATCGACCAATAATACAATAGTATTGCGTTGGTCGGAACAGAAAGATATGGTTTTCTTGGCAATAAATACAACGCATATGGACGCGCATGAAGAAGAGCGCGGTGGCTCTTAAAAGTCTACGCGAATGGAAATTTTCAATAGCTTCGAATTATCCTCGGTCTCTGGAAGGGCTTCAATTGCCGGCCGAGTTACTCAAAAAGTTGGCTGCCAAGTCGAGATTTCTCACTGCATGCCGTGCGAGGGGTACATTTGAAACACGCTTGGCGACCGAATCCGAGCGCTGTGCAGAGGCTACACTTAGCTTGACTGTGTATTTCTTTTTTCATGATCAAATAGTATAACCTCTACCCATTTTGTTTCAAACGTTTCTCTCATTTCACATATACTAAGATATAAGAGCTGCGGAAAGTAAGTGAATATGAACAGCAATTCCGAAAAAAGCAAAGTCATCGGATGTCATTTATACAATGACTTCCTGATCCGTAATCAAAGAATCGTCAATTGTGAACGAATTTAAAACACATTGAAATCTATATGTAAAAATAAAATTAAATCTCTATAAAGTATATCTGGTATTCTTTTATAGTGAACCGGGCAACGGAAGAGGTGGATTTCCATAGAGGAAGAGGTAAGAAATGTCTGTTGCCCATGGACAACCACGTCTTAATCTACGCATTGATTGTGTTACCGGCGATTTACGCCGCTTGAGTGGTAATTTTAAAGAAGTTCGACATCCTCACTCACTCAGCGAAACCACAAGCACCGTTTCACGCTGATTATTCTGCGAGCCCTAACACTTGGTGGCAAACGAGCTGGCTGATCTAGGATAAGTGATCTTCCGCCTATGGGCAGACTGTCAGTTATATCGTGACAAAGAAAAAAAGTTGTCCTGTGATAATATATTCTTTTAAGTTTGTTACCTTGGATATGGGCTCCTCACTCCAAGCCACGCAATTCGCCATGCCCTCCACTTGAGTCAGCTCGCTGTAACAACGCAGACATGATCATGGTGAAATCACAACAGAACATTTCTGCTTTTCAAACATTTATAGTCAATGGAATCTCTTTTATGCAATTTGTGATGTCCGAATATTAGTTGAATCTTCGTAAAATCAGATAGTTTCTTAACTCTCTGTGATCTTTTTGCAAGTGGGACATGTCTAAGACATTATTCAAGTAAATCAGAGTTTATAGGTAAAGGGTAATAAAAAGGAGGTCAACGTCGAAGATCAAAAGACTAAACGCTATATTTGTTATTTTAATTTATATTGTTTGGAAATTACGTTTTGATTCAATATCGTATCGACGCCTAGTTACGTAAAAGTTGCAAGAGTTAGAGTATGTTCGGAAATCAATGTTATTGCTGGATTTTATGTGAACAGAGGTCCTCTAATGGTAAAAGATCAAAGATAGCCGCGTTGCAGTCTACGCTTTGTTTGCGTTGCCGGCTTATAGTCGCTTTAGCAGTACAACTAAGATAGGCTCAATAAGCGAAACACATAACTACAATTTCTCGCAGGTACTCTAAGAGTCAGTAGGTCACCGCAAACCGGCCGCCCTAACTAGTTTATGGCTTATTTATTAGACCTTTATTTGTCCAGCAATTTGGTAAAAGTACCCAACAAAAGCGCATAGGCCATGGCCGTGGCACATCATTCAAAACGCATAAAGACTACGTTACATTATGTAGTGTTACGTGTCAGCCCGTGCATTTCTTATAAATACCTAACGGTACGTGGCTTTAGTGCTTATCTTCCCAGTGACACCGACACAGAAGGCATTTCTTTCAATTGTGTCTTCTTTCCATGATTCCTTGCGTTGCAAGGACAAAAATCAGGACACTTTAGTATTTCACATAGGAGTACTTAAACGTCCTAAAAACTGAAATCACTGTTCACCAATACCCCCATTGGTTATTGCGTTGGCGCCAAAACTAACTGTTAAATAATAATCTCCTAAAGTTGCCACTTACAAAGCTAAATTACCACAGACTACAAAATTAATTCTACATTTAACGTCTTACAAGGTTGTCTTATGTTAAAATTTTGTTTAATGGTAATAAGTTATATCCTTTGAACTTTATTTATATCTTTTCTCGATTCTTCTGTCTTTATTTACGTAATTATCATATTGACACTGGTAAAATTGTGACCGCTAGTCACAGATGGCAAAAACATTTGAAGATGCTCCCCTGTCTAGATCCATGGACTTTGTTTAACAATAAAATACGAGATAATGGAATAAATGTTAAATATTAATATTTCAATATGACGGTAGGCGCATTTCACGGCACGCTTTGGAAGCGTGAGCATTGAAATTGCAAGTATCTCAACAGCAGAAGCTCTATATGGTGAACATCATGGGAATTATTGGAGATTCATTTCTAAAAAACAACGGTGTATATTTCGGCCAACTCGTAAAGACCGTAACTTATTTATATTAGAATTATAGAGGTCTCAAATAATTGAGCTCTCACTTGTAAAGGTTGTAAAATAAAACATTTTAATATCATATATTATATGTTTTATATTATAGAATATATTTTTATAATATAGAAAACGGAGTAGGTGGATCTCTTGTATGGTAAGAGAACTCTGCCGCCTATGGACAACCGCGCCACAGTCTACGCATTGGGTTTTCTGCCGGCTAAAAATATTTTCATATAAACAACGCACTTTCGAGGTAAACTGAAGAAGTTCTTGGTGAGTGATGAATTACTTGTTCCAAGCCCATAGCTAACGTGTAAAGATTTCCCCTTTATCTAAATCGAGCCTAATGTGGGCCTTGTCGTATTACGGGATGCGACACATTGAGACGAATGACGCATATGACGTTAGGCGCTTTTAAGGTTTATATATAAAACGTTTTCAAGATGGCCACTTTGAAACGGACTATTTTGGTTATGACATACCGCAACAAATGATTATGGAACGTCTACAACAGCAAAAGATTGGATCACCAAGTATCATTTTTTAAAATGGCTCCTCGCCATTGGCCCGAGCAGCCTTTACAGCTTAATGTAGAAAGCGATCTCGCCGGGTTGCTGAGAATTTTATATGTTGTTGCGAGTGGTGCAAGGCCGCGGCCTGGGGCGTCGCGGGAAAGATATCCGCCTGAGCGGCCAGACGCTAAAGCGTAGGTAGGTCCTCGCCATCGTTTCCGGCGAAGGCAGTTTTTGCTACTCAAGACCCCATCTCGTTCTTTGTCTCTCTTATATTTTAATGTTGCTGTATCATGTATCTAAATTATTAAAAAAAGCCTGCTATCTGTTTTGGCGTTTTCCTCTCGGTACATAAATATAGGTCTTCTATACGGGAAGAGAACACTGCCGCCCATGGACAGCCGCAACTCAGTCCGCACATTAGTTGTGTTGCCGGATTTTTTCGCCAAGGCATTTTTAAAAGCTTCTGATATCCTTACTCAATCAGCAAAACACAGTTAAACCATCGCTTCAAGTGCAAATACCGTTTCACGTTGAGTATTTTGTGAACACGCAGTGTCACTTCGTCAACATATGTTTTAGCATGACTCTTCCACGGGTGCGACACTGTCAAGTCTGAATATAAATGACAAATAATTAATGGATAATTTACATTGGGACCGGGATTCGATCCTTATACAATTCGCTACGCGGCAAGCTTATAAGAGCACTTAACTACGAGACTCTCAGATTTTATTAGTTCCTAAATTTTCTCAATTTTTATCGTGAAAGCGGATAAAATGTTCACCTACTTCTAAAATAATGGCATACGCTAATCTAAATTAAAACTCAATACCATTAAACAATCATTTAAAATCGATTAAAAATCATTTCAATGACGTTTTCTTTTAAAATCTACGGAAATTACAAATTAATTCCTCGCTTTGCTATAATTTTCTTCGCTTTACAGAAGCGAAGACTGTACACAGCGAATTATAGATTTTACGCTAGAACAAAGTTCTGGCCGTTATAAAATAACACTATTTTTACTGAAGCGGAGAAATATCAATCAATTTATATTAAAAATCTGCTTATTTTAGCAGTAAAAAATTTGAAACAATTGTTATAACTGTCACTAAGTTAGTGAAAAAGATTTTAATTTGAAATTAAGAGTGGCTTTTAAATGGTATCCAGCATCTTACGTGAAAGCCTCGAGGCCGAGCAAGGTTGCAGCACGCCGTGGCGTCGCGGGTACGTCACGGAGGCAGATCGGTTGTTCGGTTGTTCGGTCTTTTGAAAGGCTTACCGTAAAGGGCGATTAATAGATATCAGTGAACCCACAGCTCCGCCACAGAGCCTCTCCGTGGCGCACCTGCATCGAGAACCAAATTTAATATTCTAAATGCTTTCTTTCGACTTCTTCTTCTTCGCCTAAAGCAATGACTGCCATAGCCAGCTCTGGCTTGTTGAAGAGTGGCATCAAAGCAAAGGACACAAAGGCAAGATTGAACAATGCGTCGTACACGAAGGTCCGTTAAGAATTGATACGTGTGAATCGGCCTTTATTCTTCAACTGATGTAGTCGGTTCGCCTGGATTATAACTATTAGTTTTATTGCTAATTATTAGATTGCTAAATGAAGGTTTAAAATTAAAATTGTACGTTTAAAAAATACAAGGGCTCACAAAAAACCAACCTACTGTTTTGAACTGTGTTTCGCTCAGTAGAAATACCCGAACGGCCTAATAACCCGGTAATCTCTTACCATATACGAGTCCCGCCTGCTCCGTTACTCGCTATAGAAAGGTAAAATTTAATAGGACTTCGGCTTTGGATATTTTCCAAGTGAATTGAGCGCGATGTTTATAATTGATTGAGTCCCATCCACGAGATATGAATGTAAACGTCAGAAGCGTCGAAACGCGTCGTTGGCCTTCTTAAATATCGTCCAAGCTTCCTCGTGATCGATAATGATCTGTTATGTAAAAAACTTTACGAAACATCGCACGTGAATTTGTCATTTCCGAAAAATATTATGAAATTATCGCTATAGTGTAATAATTTTTAATCGGGCTTAAATATTGTACAATAATCATTAATTTCAGAGATTTAATGATATAATTTTTATTTTTTTATGGCTCGTTTTAATGAAAGTCAGGAGGCTCTAGGATAAGAAGTCAACCAAGCGCGGATCGCGGCGCGTTTGGCCATGGCATTCCTGCTCACATGTCATAGAGGAGACCAGGTGCGTTGCCCGCTTGGCCATAAAAACAACAAGAAAATATCTTTCATACATAATAAAATACAGTAACTATGTTTACTTAGTAGATAGGTACATAGGTTAAGGCTATCTGACACAGCTGTTCCTTTACAATCGTGTATCTCATTTATCTACTCTTTTTTACTTTTGTTTTAGTACAAATATTAATATTTTATCCAAAGCAGATCCGAAATGAGCATAACATTTCCTAATTCATAACTGTCCGCAGCACTCTTACTTCTATAACCCAGATCTACTTTCTCGCCGGCGCCGACTCGATCGGCCGCCGCCAATTCCCATAATGGCGGCATTCAATTGCAATTATTAATAACGAAAGTAGATCCAAGTATAGCATTACAACTAATTTTTATTGTGTGCGTAGTGCGACAAATAAGAAACGTTTAGACCTTTATAATGTGAAAATGCTAGATAAAATCAGAAATGAGGTTATCCGCAGCCGAACCAAAGTGATTGACGTTGCCCGCCGTATTAGTAAGTCGAAGT
>DWCF01004450.1:0-16422 GCA_018230265.1 Delias oraia | reverse complement strand
GTGTGGCGGGACGTCCCACTCTGCGTTTTCCGGTGCGCGGTCGCCACTCGAGAACCTTTCTTCCCCATCGGCTGTTTCCCAATAATAAACCTAATAAATTATTTTCCTTTTTAATTTATTCCAATAATAATTATTTTTTCTTTTATAGTCTAGTTTTCAACGAAGCGTATAGTACATGTGGATAAAAAAAGATGGCGTTGGTTTAAGGCGGCAATTGATACGTAAAAATTCGAATATATATATAGTATAGAGCAGTTTATTAGCAAGCTTAGTATAAAAGCTAAGTCGTGAACTAAATATAAACTAAACGTAAAAATATTCGAATCAGAAATAAATTTGGAGATATCATTTAATTGTTAGTTGTTTTTTCGTCAGTTATAAAACAATTTTGTTAATTTCCAATTTGTTTGCAAATATGTCCAGTTTGTGGCTCCATTTTCCACTTACACGTATATTAAAAAAATATTTATACATTTTATATTAACACCATATAAAACAACTACCTTTTAATTTTTTTGAAGAGCTCATACAAGTATGAAATATAACTAAATATGTATATAAATAGAAATTTATTAAAGATTATATTATTGTAAACCCCAAATTTTAGAGACTATCAGCAGTAAAAAATATTTATGTTAGCAAATATTATGAACGTTTTATAAAACAAATTTAGTCTGTTGTAGGGCGATAAGCCGGTGTAATGGAACTCGGCAAATAAACCCGTATGGAGTGTCAATTTAACCTGAATGGCGGGATTTTGCGATTTTTATCTCCCTCAATGCGACCGTGTGTTTACTAAAGTGCTGATGCGGCCATTTTGATTCTTTATTGCGGCCAAATGTGCCCTTTCAACTCGATAGGGTAAATATGTTTTTGGATATTTGCGCTACGTACTTTCGCATAACAGTTAACCAGTAGAGCAGTGTTAGGGTTAGTTTATTTTGATAAATTTTTAAAATTACTTAATTTGTTATTAATTTAAGAATGTTTATTCGTATCGAGGATTAATATTTCATGTTACTTTCTAAAAAAAATTAATATTAGTATTTTCATTCTGTCTGCGGCATACTAAATATTCTAAGTCTAGTTAGTAATACAAAATTTTGTTGTAGAATCACGCCCTTCTTAGGTATTTTATATACGTCTCTTAGTCACCCTATTCATTCGTCCCTTTTTTAATATCCAATGCTATATTTGAAATTAATTTCACTAGCACATCTTGATCAACTGTAACAACATATAATATGAAGTTTAGTTTATATTTTTCTATAATTTGTGTTTTAATAATGCCTTTTATATCATTTAAATTAAATAACAAAATTAAGCAAGTGTTATTGTGACTTTCAATTATTCCTTCAAGTAGTATATTTTGAATGTCTCTTTAATGTAATTTAAAAAATAAATAATTCTTTAAAAAAAATCTTTAATTATATAGAAAACAGATGTAATTATAAGTATAGTTTAAGATTACACGCCGTAAGGGCTGGTAAATAAGGAATAGGTACGTGTGAAATTTTTCGCAGACGAACTTCACTTCCGACATTGCATGCATGGATAATTTAAACTAACTTTTAAGCTTCCAACGTTTAATAATAATAATCAATTACACACACAATAACGTAACACGTATCTTTTTATAAGATTTAGCATTGCTGATTATAAGAAAATAAATGCCTTATGGAATACCATTTACCACAAATAAGACAATACATATTGGCAATTTAAATAGCTTGACATTAATATATGAAACGACACGATTTCCATCACTATTTATAATATAAATTTATATAATTTTATATATATTTTACTCATTTCACAGATGATTACGAGCTTCGTGAAATTTATTCACAGATTATATTAAATAGTAGTAATTGGTGGTCAGTTACAGAACTGTTGAATATTTTAATGATATCTTGGTGATATCATCATCATCAGCATATTACAGTCGACTGCTGGACATAGGGTTTTCTCAAATATATGTATGAACTTTAAAAGGATCTTGTCCAAAAGTGTATTTTCATTAAACATACACCCAGCTAAGTATCTTGGCTGTTTTCTGATTTGAGGGCTTTCGTGACCAAATCTGAATACATTATAAAAATTACATTCGTAAAAGAAAACAACATTATTACCCAAATTGCTTGAATATTAACCAAAAGCCTGACAAATTTAGCTAAAAATTCTTTAATTTTATATTTCTATATCTAAGATATAAACTACAATGACGCTACAACTTACAAGAAAGTCTAAATGACTTAAAACAGAACCCTTTTGGAAAACACGAATTATTGATGTCAAATATCATGACTATGTAGCAATTTGGTAAAGATCCTTTGGGTCTTGCTTTTTTAATTAGGTACATTTACCTATTATAAATAAAATGAATATACTTAATATTGGAATAACTTTAAATATCGCGCTAAATTACACCCGCATGCAATCGATAAAGGGTGTAATACTACTTAATTATTAATAAGAAGCTAATGGAATTAAATATATGAATATAGGAGTATAATAGTTTGAGATTTCCTTAGCAGTCTTCAAACTTGTGCCATGCTCCTACAGCTGAAAGAAAAAATATTGTTTTAGTTATTTAAAGTTGTAATTATATTGTTTAAACACATTCTACTACTCAACACTACATCACACTATCACTACACACTACACATCATACTATCTGACACCAGTAAACGTTGTTTGACACATATATTATCAAGGACTTATTAATAAGGGTTGATCGTAGAAGGTCGAAAATATAGGATTGTATGTGATTTTTCAATGCTGCATGTCATGAAATTCAAAAATAATAAAAATATCTTAAAATTAAATACAAATTTAAAAATGGACTATCCTTAGTTTAGTAGTAGTCCTGAGTTTAGTATTCAATCTCAAATTAGAGTTTAAGTCAAAAATCGAATTGATAATCATTTTCGATGATTTATTAGAGGAATAATCTTTTATTATATAAATTTTTATTCTTTTGTACCGTTATATCATAATATGTTAAACAACATAATATTTCAAATTAGAAAACAGCTCCATAAAAAATATATACAGATGCATAGAATACGCAAGTGTAATAAATTACAATAAGATGTAGGAAATTAATAATTTTTGTTTTCTCACCAGTATTACAGTAAGTTATCTTCTTTTTCCTTCTGCCTACGTGCCGCGTTGTCTGCTATCTGCTGTCGTAAATCAGCAAAATACTTATCGTCTGCCTCTTTCTTCTTGCGAGCCCTCTCCTTCTCCCGCTCTTCTTCCATTTCCATTACTGCATATGCCTGTATTTTATTTCGTTCTTAATTATGTACTTTTTTTAAATTTAAAATAAAATCATATATACACTGCTTTGTTTGTGACAAGCTAGGTCTGGAGTGGTCCTACGAGCTCACAGAAACCTGCGTGAAATAGTACTTGAACTGGCTTACGCTGAGTGAGTGAGGATACGGGAGGTTCGATTAGTTAAGGTGGTGAAAAAGTGGCATAAAAAGCCATCAACACAACCAAAACACTGAGTGTAGCGCAGTTGTATATATATATACGATAAAAATATTTATAAATCAACTATTAGGATCAACTGATATTGATATATAATATCTAAATGTTTGGGAAATGTTCTGACCGATTTGATTATTAACTGCAGCTGAATTTCATCATCTAATATCAAAGGAGAATTTTTTTTAGTTAAGCGTACAACGGAGCAGGTAGGTCTCTTATATGGCAAGAGAACACCGCCGCCAATGGACAACCGCGCCACAGTCCATGTATTGGTTGTATTGCCGGCTTTTTACGCCACTTAAGCGGCATATATAAGGCCCTCCGATATCCCCACTCACTCAGCGAAACAAAGCAAAAGTACCGTTTAACGTTGAGTATTCTGTGAGCCCGTGTCGTTTCGGACGAGTCAATTGGCCGGTTCAATTAGTGCGTCTACATATGCTTCAGCATGGCTCTCCTACGGCTGTGACAGTATTAAGACACTCGCCCGGCCACTGTCAAGCCCTTCCAGAAACCGAAAAAATTATAAATTAAATTATAATTTATAACGAATCTATTATTTATTAGGCTTTCATTGAAGAGAATACAAAATTGCATCTGCAAAACTCGATGTTTGTTGATCAACAATTGAGCATATTTAAAGTATTTTGCCGCACAATTTCACTATCTTGAATCTACTGCCTGCAGAGATATTTCCAAACTAATACGAGACCTTCAAAAAAAGAGCATAAATTTCAATAAACCCGCGGGTCTGCAGAGGCTAGAGATTTCCATAGATGGAGGACCGCTTATTCTAGGCAAGCATGAAACTCGTTTGCGCGCGTTTTAAAAAAAAATGATCAAGGCTTTATAGCGTCCTCCGCGTACTATAACCTAATTGCGATTGCCAACCAGCCTGCCAAACGCGGCTTATGGCACACAACAAAAGGGTAGGCCTATGTCCAGCAGTGAACGTCATATGGCTGAAATGATGATGATGAAAGAATAACATAAGTAAATATGTATGAAATTAGGATTCAAGACTCACCTGATCTCTATACTCGAGATCCCTTCTCTTCTCATCTCTCACAATCTGCTTGTTCTCCTCAATCTGTGTGAGAAGTCCTTCTCTTAGCTCTCTTCTGTTCTCGTCATGCTTCTCCTGAGCCATCAAGTCTTTTAAGCGTAACTTCTCTCGTTCTTCATCATCTTGCTTAGCGTTCATAACATTTTCGCGATCCTGGCGATCCACCTAAAATAATAAAATATCCAATGTCTAAAAAGATCAAACACATTGTTCATCTTGACATATATGTATTAATTTTTCCAGAAATGGTATTCAAAAAAAATTTAACATAAGTAGACCTACAGTGCCTAAACTTATATGATATTATATTGATAATCTATGTTCCTACACAGATAACTTTTTTTAAATAGTCTTAGCTTAGGAATAGATTTACTAAAGATATCTAAATCATAGAACACTACTTACTTACACTACTATTTAATTATCAAATACAATAAAATATCTAGTATATATATTTTTTGTTCATAATGTGTAAAAATTTGGGTCAGACCATTTTTACAGTCATAGGTGAATTAGTTGAACTTTGTTGTTTCTAATTTATTTTTAAAAAAATACATAAAATAGTGTAAACTTTATATAACGATACTAAAGGGACTGTGCATTTTATGGAGTTATATAGAGTTGTCGTTAAGTGTAGAGAATAAAGTAACTAACTTCAACGTAATCGCGTATTGTCTGTTATTTTTGTCTGTCACATTTTGCTGGACCAAGGAAAGCATTTCTTACATAATTCGGTAGGCATGATGTCGACAATCGAGTTTATTTCGAACTTGGATAATAAAGCGACAAAAGAACGTACACACCTGGGCAGTTTTTACTAATTTTGGTAGCTCAAAAGACTGTTGTTGTTATTGAGGTGGGTTTAATGCTATGTAGAGTGTATCAGTGTATGGAATAAAAGCTAAACCAACCAAAGTCAACTGATTATGACGCTTTTAGGAGTTTGTCGTTGAATCGAGGAACGTTACATGGACTTTACACTGTTTATAAAACGAACATCGACATTACTGTTTAAAGAAACAAAAAATTACCTCATCAGCTATCATTTGAGAACACATTCTTTCATTTAGATCATCCTTTTCTTTCAACTTTCTTTCTCTTTCTAATTCACTGAAAAATGTGAAATATGAATATTAAATAAGTTCTCTATATTTAAAGATTGAATCTGAAGCTCAAACACTTCACAAGCAAAATTAAATAATAAGGTGCAAATTATTATTAAAAATTTGAGGATGAAAATACAGTCAAAAGCATTCTGGTTAAAATTATATTTGGCATACACACAAAAATAAAATAACTTCAGGCAGTGCAGAAAGGTATGTAGCTAGAGGTAAGGGCATAAATAAAGGTGCTTGTTATTTTAGCACAGTATTTCTTGATTGTCACAGAAAATTAAACAATTATGTATCATCCAATTCTGCTAGCTAACAATGGAGACGTCAAAATAAAAGTGTAGTTCTAGGAAAAACAAACATAGTCTGACGAAATGTTATTGAATATAAAACAACTCAGAATTTTAGCCAAGCATGTCACTTAGAAGATCTTACACAATTAAACTCCTGTTAGACACCTCGTTGCTCTGCCTGTCAATTCTTTTATTTTCTACATCAATTAATACTTTTTCCAATTCCCTATAATCAACACAATCTTTATTAAAAATGTCTATCTGATCATTGTGTATTTTATAATCGTCATATTTACATTGATAATCTCTGAAATATTATCAACATGTAAAAGTTACATTTTTAAGTTTCCTTATAAGCCCACGTCATTATTAATCACATATTACCCATTAACATAACCCTAAAGATATAAAATTATATATTGCTGGACACAACACAGGACTACAATACAAAATAATACAATACAATACAAAACATATACAGAAACATGAACATATGCATATAATAAAAAACTGTAATTAATTAATTAATTAAAATATTTTAATTTATAAAACATATATACCTGTGAAGCTGCTCTGACAAATGTTTCTCAGCAACATTAGACTCTTCGTAATTATATTGGGTTCTCTTATAATTTTGCTCACATTGCTCTTTTAAGTCCTTTCTATATTGAACATTTTTGTCCACTTGAGCTTGAATTTTTATATTATAAGCAGCATCATCATCATTGAAGGAATCACCAAGATTTTTGTTTTGAGTAACTATATTAGACTGAAAAATATTAACTTAATTATGTACAGTCATAGATTTACTAGCATAAGCTCTATAACAAATTTTAATTCTTTTTTGCTTTAGAGTGAATATAAACTGAAACATTAACAAAACCAGACCAATGACAAAATATATTATATGGGGCACAACATTTCATTAGTTGGCAAATTTATTGCTTTTCTCATTGTATGCTAGGAAACAAATGTTTAACATGTCATTGCTGTCTTTATATACATTCTGCATTAAATGATCAAACCTTTTATAATGTTTTATATTGATTGTGCACTGTCACTACATATTTAATAACTAGGGCATGTATGGCATCTGTCTGTTTGTACCAAATTTATTAAACTAATGTATTGATTATCATAAGAAATTCTTGATTCAAAAGAAAGGAATATATATAAAATTCCACAATAGAATACCATCATTTTAAAATATAGTTTTCTACACTAATTTTATTCCAATTTATGGCGAAACCAAGTACACTCGGAACCGGAGGAGCTAGTCAATTATAAAAACTGTATTAGCATATGTGCGTTCTCATGATGTTTTCTAATTCAATTAACAAATATTGTTTATCTATGTATATAGAAAAGCCAGCGGGAGCATTAAACATTATATACTTTACTTAAACTATAGCTTTTTTTTTTTATCCATTACATTCTATTTTATGGCGATACACACAGCGACTGGGGTCGCTACTCACCTATAAATACGAATCATATTGTAACATGTTTGCGTTCACTAATTTTATGAACAAATATTTTTTTGATTAACTTACAGAACTAATAGAATTTCTTACCATATTTTGAAGCCTTTGGCGTTCGTGGTCCGAAAAGGAATTGGAATCACCGTCGTATAAGTTCTGCATGATACTGTCTTGAACAAATTGAAGATCGTATTCGTAGCTGTTAATTTACACTTTTTGTGATATTTTCACAAAAGATATCGAGAATTTATACGTATACTTTATTATTATATTATGTACTCAGAATAATAGATCAAAAACGATAGCCGACAAGAAGTTTCTAACGTAACGGAAAAAACGAAATTTCTGTTAACATACTGACGTCAGTTGTCATAAGCAAAACAAAATGGGAAAAGGCTGCGTTTCATATATAATTGTTAGAAAATAATAAATCACAAATAAGCTCAGGCATCATCAAATTTTTGTTATTATAAAATATTGTTTATTAAAGCAATTTATAAAAAATTTCATAAATTTAAAATTCTCTAATAATTCGACATTGAGCATTGCACTTGGGTCTACGCTGTAATTTCTTAGAAGTGGTGTCAATATTGAAATCCGTCACTTCACGTATTTGAGGGACGTCTTCATCTTTCAAAACTCCCGCTTGCAGGAAGCCCAACACTTTGGGTACGTGTTCTTTGATTATTTTCTTCCGTTCTTCAGCTACTTCCTTACGCCTTAAAATTTTTAAAATGGTTTATTAATTAACACATCAAAATCTTTTGTTTCATATGTATTTTGCTTAAATTTTGGGAAGAAAACTCATTTTTAGTTAGCAAGATGTGGTATAAAACATGTTAATACTTTCAGTGTTTTAGATCAGTTTTTATTTTATTTCAAACAGAATTTTATGTGAAAAATTCATTATATATTATTTTTCATAATAATATTTTTTTAATAATTCATTTTGGTACAAATTTACATACAATATTTAGTTAAATAATATTCAAAGGACTGCAAAAGAAATTGCAGTGATTCCTTAAGTGTAAAATAAAATAAGATTTACTATAAGTACTAACCAGGATGCATCACAATCCCAAACATATTTAGCTCTATTCTCTTCCAATAGATGATCCTTTTGCCGTCTTATGTCATTTTGCTCTATTTGCTTGCGGAGCTCTCTACTATATTGCTCTCTTTTCTCTTTTTTCTTACGTTCCTTTTCTTTCTCTTTCTCTTCATCAGTAGCCATCTTGGCTTCATTCTAAAAAATATGGTTTAATATTGAGTAGAACAACGATTTATAATTTAGTTAACAAAATTCATTCATATAAATGATAAAATTATATGCTAGTAAAACTAAATAAAATGTAATATCATGTGTAATAATTTGAAAATTTGACTTCTAAAAAATATGCACCTGTATCCTTTGAACCAGTTCTTTCTCTTTTTCTTGTTTGGCCAGTTTTTTTCTATTATCCATTTGGGACATGAGTGAATCTCTTGTGTCTTTTTTTATTCTTTCTAACTTATCTCTTTCTTGAATATCATCCTGATAGTTTTTTTCTAAATGTTCTTGTTCTTGCAGCATTTTGATAATGTTTTCTCTTTCTTGTCTTTCAGCCTATAAAGTTTAGAAAAAGAAATTATTTTATCTAAGGCCACTAATTAAATATAAGTTATGTGTATGACAAGCACTTGTTCCATTGAAGATATATAACGAAAGTATGCATGTAAACTTCAGCTGGTATGATGGAAATAGAATCCTATATTGAGAATTTTATATCACTATAGCTCAGTCAATGAATGACATCTTTTATTTAAATACATACTTATATTTAAAACTTTATATTCCTTAAGAATTAGACACAAAATAAATAAATTAAAAATTATTTAATTTCATCAAATAGATAAAGGTAATCTCTAGTGGATAGCTATGAGTAGTGTATAGTGGATAAGCTAGCATTACCTCATCTGCCATTATCTTTGCAGTTATTTTTTGATTAATGGCTTCTTTTTCTCTTACTTTTCTCTCTCTTTCTGCGATTCTGAAATTATTATCAGTTTATTAAATAGATATTACTGATTTAAAGCAATTTATTAAACATTCACAACGCAATAAAAATGAACCTTGATGTATTATTATATGAAATTAACAATTTTGACTAACTGTCATAAAAAAATAAGATTTATTTAATATACGGTAAAAGTCTATAATAATAAGTAATAACAATTTAATAGGTTCCAAGTATACAATGCATGTGATGAAACTCAGTGAATCTCATTTTGATTGAGAGACCATTGTAGAAGTTTTTATTTTTACCTGAACAATGTGCATTTGAAGTTAAAGACTGTAAAATTTGACGTATAGAAATTTCTTGCACAGTGGACAGTACTAACATGCCAGAACTCCTATCTGAAGCAGCCTTCAGTTGTTCCTCAATCTGTCTTTCTTCACGAATTACCATTGCTTTCTGCTTCTCCTTCCAAGCTTCACGGGCCTTCTTAAATGTGACCATTTCATTACGACACTTTGTCATTTGTTCTCGTTTTAGTTTTAGCTCTCTGAAATAATTAAATATTATTAAATAATAAGTAAAAACTCAAATATATCTTGCACTTTTCAGCAACATACAAAGAAGTTGTTTTAAATAAACTTATGATTTTCTATAAAATACAATGTAAACTTCATGTAACGTCCCTCGATTTAACGACAAACTCCCTAAAGCGTCGAAATCAATTAGCTTTAGTTGGTTTAGCTTGTCTTCCATCCACGTTTTCTTCTCTGCATTAAACGACAACTCTTTATAACGCTAAAAAATGCAAAGTCCCTTCAGTGTCTTTATATAGAGTTTACACTGTATTTGAGACTTCATATCATATCGATGATTTAAATGACAAATCACACAACTTACTCATTTTATATAGAACATATGCAATAGCATTACAAGGGAAGTTAGGTAGTAAACACAAATGCGATAAATATAAAATTTTGAGGCATTTGTTTTAAATAAAAATACAATTATAAGTGGACATTGTGTACAATAATGTGGACATTCTTTAATTCAAACAAAGTTAATTACCTTTGATCCTCATCAGCAATAGTTCTGTCTATATCTTCAAGCATCTTTTTTTCAATAAGTGATTCTTCATAGAGGCATTGTTTCTGCCTCTGTCTATTCACTAATTGCTGCTGCAATTCCAAGCGGTACTTTCTATCTTTTTCTGCTTTATCTCTTTCTTCTTTTTCTTTAGCTTCTTGGTCATTGTAGAGGGCATTTTGAAGAATTTTATTTGCTGTGCTTTGCTCAACCTGAAGGGATTTTTTAATTTGGCTAAGCAATGGTAAAATCATCAAGATATTATAATTTTAATGTAAACGTCAATGGATCATATTACAAAGTATCTAGCTTTTCATTTTTATTAACATTAAACAGTATAAAAGTATTCACATTTAAAGTAAATAAAAGAGACAGACTTTACACAGTCTTAATATTAAATTTTTGAAAACATTAAGTTAGTAATGATATGAAAACTAAATGAAAAAATAACAAAATTACACTAAGTTAATAACTGTAATTATATGAAAAATATATGATTAGGTTATTACTTTGATTATAAGATATTTGGTAAATGTTAATTTAATAATTCTGAATTTAATCACAATAAAAATTTCATAATATAATCAAACATAAATAAATTTTCTTTTTACCTTTTCTTGTAATCTTTTATATTCATTGTGCAAAATTTGTTGTTGTAAGTCTCTACACACATATCCTGCTTGTAATTTTTTCATCAGCTCTCTCAAACTCGGGTCTCTTTCACGCAGATAATGTCTGCGAAGTAGCTCACAGGCTTCCTCACGTCTCACCTTAGCTATCTCTAAACCAAGATTTGCCTCATGGGCTGCTTTTGCATTGACAATTGCTGCATGATCTGTTCTCTAAAAATATTTCTAATATCAAATTGTTTTAGAGAGTTAATTGAGCATTTTTTGATCAAAGACATCATCAATAGCTTTAAAATTCTGTGAAATAATTGTAAGACAGGCTGGATTCCACAACTGGAAGACACTATTGTGTCTCTTTTGCTTCTGTGCAGTATCTTTAGTATGTAATTTATAGTGTACCTCCTGAAAATCTTTCTCCATTTCAGCCTCTCGTTGGATTAAGGCTAGGCTCCTTCCCATTCTACCGTCTTCCATACGACTGTTCAGCCATTGGATATCCAATGCACGTTGAAAAGTATCCAATTCGATGCGACGCGCTTCAGCGATTGCATTCTTTTGCAGTTCCGTTTTAGGTTCCTATATAAATATTACACAATATAAAACAAAGTAAAAGATATTTATGTATTTTTTAATTAATAACTAAATTACCATGACTGAAATAAAAAGATTACAGTAGAAAATATTTTTTTTTCTCTTGTAAACCTAAATAAAAATGTAACTGAAGTAAATTAGAATAACAAACTTATAGCAAAATGCAAATGTTATTATTGACAATAATATTAAAAAACTGTTTTATGGTAGTTTGGTTTTTATTATTTTTTCATTGTAGATTAAATACATAGATTATATTACTTGAAGTTGCCACCTGGAAAGGCATTTTACAAATTTTCACAGTACAGATTTTAGAAAACAGTTCGATTATCTGTCATTTTACTGTCAATGTCGGTAGTGCATGCTGTGACATCGTATACTTTTGCGCATGCGCAATAATATTTACGTATTCAAAACTAATTTCCTATTTTTTTTATTAAAAATAGAAAACCAAAAGAATAAAAAAAAATATTGATTGGACAATCAATAAAAAAATAATTACCGATCAAATGAAAAATGATCAATAAATTATAGGATAAAAAAACAATAATGTCGAAAATCCACGGTAAATTGTTAAAACAAAAATTTGAATAATTCATTTTTATATAGGTACCTACCCCCATGCTTGGAGGAGGCCTATGTCCAACAGTGAACTTGATAGGCTGATGATGATAATATAGTTACAAACTTTATGGGTATCGTTATATATGTATTACAAATTTCTGTAGAATTGAACTAAAGTCGTCAAAGTGACTTAACCTGTTAGATTATAGTTATCTTTCAAGTTTCAACGTCAACTCTTAAAAATGTCAATGTTTAACATCATTGTCATGTTCAGATTTCAGTTCGCTATTTTACAGTCTTTGGATTTTGACGTGTGGTCCGTGGGACAACACTGCAACAAAATCGGTTGCAGTTTGATAGTGCATATTGCATAAATATAAAGACAATTGGTTATGAAACAGTGATAAAAATGGCAGAAAGTAAAGGTGCGTTAATAGCGAAAACAATGCAAAAACACGCCGGAAGAGCAAAAGAAAAGGTATATATTATATTTTTCTGTTTTAATCATATTATTCACTGTATCGTGTGAATGTGAGACTCATTGGTGTGAAAGTCAGTTTATAAAATAGAGTTACATTAGGAATTTGACTATAATAAATCCTATTTAATGATATTTTTTATGAAGTACATAATCAATGATAATGGTGCCAAATTTCACCTGTTGATTACCTGTGGAATATCTATCAAGTAACGTAATCCATGTTTACACACTCAGCTGACTTGCTCCTTAGTTTCTTATCATATATTCTTTAGATACGAACCATATAATATACAAAGATAATATGTAGATCTCCAGGGTATACAGGAATCTATTTATAGTTTGCGTCTGATGTGATAAATTTGGATTGAATTGGCGATGTGTCCCGAATTTATTATATCACTTTTAACTATTTCACCAGTAATTTTTTGAAATATATAACATACATATATCATTATGTAGACACACTTAAAAAATTATTAAAGCAAGTTAAATAATTATCTCTATTTTTTTAGGCCTGGCTTTGTCACATTTACTACACATTGAATACAAATTATATTTGTAAAATAGTATGGCAAATAAGTAAAATATTTCATAAACTTAAAATTAAAGTTAAACAAATATATTAACTGCTGTAGGATATTGACCCTACCTGGCAGCAAGCCCAAAACATGGTACAAGTCTTACCAATTGTTTGATATAGTGTTAATATATATATTTAAGAGTTAATATAATTAAGAGTTAAAATCAT
Organism: Delias oraia; assembly: GCA_018230265.1. Lineage (NCBI taxonomy): Eukaryota > Metazoa > Arthropoda > Insecta > Lepidoptera > Pieridae > Delias > Delias oraia. Next base: position 2,873 of record DWCF01004450.1, on the reverse strand, counting down.
CTAAGTAAATATTAAAAATATAAGAAAAATTAATACAACAAATGTTGCAATATTACTGAACAATTAATAATATTCATTCAGAATAATAATAAAAAAATAAACATTCTTAAATTGTTCATTAATTACTGTAAATTATAAAGTACTGGGTCAGTACCCCCAACAGTTATAATAATAAGTCTGGCGATAACATGTTATAAGCACAAAAAATTGTTGCCTTCACACAATAGCAGCTAGATTGGCAATTATTTGTTGTAACTTGAGAATACGATACAAATTCCCGTTAGTAATAAAAAGGTATGACATCTTTTAACTATCCAATTGAAATATAGAGTAGTATTCCTATAATTAATAATTATTACTTTTGTTTTATCAATTGTATCATTTCCTATTATTATACTTAAATATTAGCTAATGTATAAAAATTTCTTGTTTGTGTTCATATTTTTGGGAAATTTTCCTTTTATATAGTAGTAGTAATGTGTGTAGGTGTATATACCAAATCTATGTTTATACATTTACAATCATACATACTTACATTCTTATGAATATCTAGTTAACTATATTTTTGGCACAGCACGTTGATTTGATTTATAGCCCAATGTTCCCGGGTTGGGGCAAAGAGCGACCACCGTGCTCTGCCGTCTGTCCTATCTTGAACCTCGCGCTTCATCCTGTTCGATGGCTGATCGTTTCCCGCATCTCCAATAAAATGGTACACCTCCCAAAGTGTTTTCGACTGATACGCTCTTTTATAATAATTATTTATTTAATTCTCTCTTGTGATATTTTATTTTACAATTATAAAAACATGAAATGATAATGAGTGCCTAACTATATTTTAGTACCTAACTTATTTTATTATTAGAATAATATTTTTTTTTATATTCGTTGGTACAATGTATTCTGCAACGGCTATATACTAGTTTTATGTGATATATTGCATTTTATGTTACAACAGAACTTATTTTATTATTATACGCAACCTTATACGAAAGATATCGTGTAAAGTTTTAAAAATAAAAAATGTTTACTCAAGAGAGTGTAGACCACACCTTGTCCCTTTATAAAAAAGAAGAAAGTTTAAGAAATCTGAAGTTATTCGAATGGAATTTCTCGTTGCCTTAATGGGTCGGGTCTATGAGACCGGTTTGTGATATCATCGTACTTATCGAGAGTTCGACGCATATCACCTGTACGTCTATATCCTATACACGAATGAATTTTCAAATATTTTTTCATACAAATTGAAATATTGACTATTCACTCTCATGGCAGGCAACAATAAGAGCCGCTTTTTTTCCTGCTTCATACATCCAATCAAATGGCTGTTACTGTAATATTTATCTTAAGTTTAGACAATGCTCAATAATTTAATAATATTAGATAGGTGCATGATTATAGACGATGGCGAAAACTTTTGTGAAGATTTGAATGGTGTTTTGATGTAGTAATTGAAAATTGAACAACACCTAGTTAAATCTATATCAGATTTAATTATAAAATGCTAACTTATGTAACAGGCTGCTTTTTAATGAGAAGAAAGCTACTTTAAACTCATTCGGCGTGTAATCAAATAGTTTTACAAGAAACTAGTCACACGGCTACTATTTGAAAGTAGCCTCTATGTTTATAATGCAAATCCACACCTACAATTGTAAGGTCATTTTTCGCTTTGTCAAGATTACTTTCTATGGCCCCGTTGGACATAGGATGCGACTCTTGACGCTCCTTTGTTTACCTATTAGACTGCTTAATTATAATGAAAGTTTTAGTCAACGTGGTATATGCTTTTTCTCCTCATGAAATTATTGTTAAAGCAAATTATATTTTAAGTAAGAGAATATAAAACTTAATTCTTTTATTATATATTACTTAATTATTTTTGTAAATATAATAAGTTATTAGATACAGAATAGGTGCATTAGTGCACTTAATAAAAGAAAGTATGAAAAATGTAGACTAATTATTTTTTTTGTTCAGCTTTTAATATGTAACGGGATTAATATAGTGTAGTCAGTACTGTATTGAAAAATTAAAAAAAATTAAACCTAGACACATGCAGATTGATAGAGGTATTTATAATGTTGTTAAAATATATATTATATTAGTACGTAGAAGACGAAAGATGCATTGAAACTCCTGCACAAGCACCAACTGGTAATTAATAAGTGAATAGTAAATAAATAAATAAACTATTGTAAATTTGGTTCTAAAAAATATATTATCGAGTTTCTTGTTGGTTCTTCTCATAGAGGTATATCTTCCGAAGCAATGGTAGCTTTACTATAATTGTACCGAAAACAACTTGAAAAAGTGCGCCTTAAGGGGCCTTTTGGAATAAATGCTTATTTGAAGTAATATTAATGCCTATAAATAAATAAAACAAAAGCCTTTATTCTTACAAACTGCACATGATTGGAAAGAAGTTACTTATAATAAGTACATATTATAATACTACAAAACACACAATAATAAAAATAAGTAAAAATAATTAATTTGCTGTAAGTATGTATCAATAGCGGAGACGAACTCTGACTTATACAGCAAACTTGCATCTGCCAAATCAGAGGTAGACATATACAAGATTGCAAAAAGCCGCAACAATAGTACGAAAGACTAAACAAAGGTTAAATACATAGATGACAGCAGGCATAAACTATTAACAGAGGACCAACATATTAAAAGCATGTGGACTGAATACTAAAAACAGCTTCTAAATGTGTCTCACCCAAGAAATATAGATTACTGTAAACCTGGAGTGGTACAGGGGCCAATTCTGGATATTACTCCGGACGAAACCAAAAGAGCTATACAGCAAATGAAAAATAATAAATCACTAGGTCCGGATCAAATTCCCGCAGAAGTGTGGAAGC
>DWCF01004449.1:0-16423 GCA_018230265.1 Delias oraia | reverse complement strand
TTCAAACGAAAAATATTTATTGTAAGTTTAAAGAAAATCTTCCATAGATGTATTTTTTAACTCGTCAATATCTTTAAAAAATCTCGGTGCATGTAAGATTGAGGAATATCAACAGCTTTTTTTATATGAAAAGGAAGAAATATAAAAATATATATACGACATAATATTGTCTGAAATAATATATCATAATAAATAAGAATATCTGTACATATTTTTATCCGAAAATAAATAAGATTTGTAAATAGAATAATAACGGAATAAAACCGAGCCTCGATAGAGTTCCTAGGGACATGCTAATTAATATTCTACAAAGAAAACGAAGATATCTGGTTATATTTCGCATGTATTGCATCACTGTGACTCACAGCGAACAGAAATACGCATTTATACTATCGACTTATATATTTTTCCATCTCCAAACAACTTTTAATAGTGTATGAATCCCTAGTGTGTGAAGATAATAGTGTATATACCTAAAGGATTTATTTAACCTATTTTTAGCTGTTTTCAGGAAAACGTTGAAAAATCAACGATTTGAAAGCTTTATTACATCTTTTTTTAAATTTTATACGACGGAGTACATGGATCTCCTTTATGATAAGAGAACACAGCCGGCCGTGGACAACTGCGCCACAGTCCGCGCATAGGTTGTGTTTCCGGCTTTTTACGATGCTTAAACGGCATTCTTAAGGGCCTGCGATATCCTCTCTCTCGACTCCGTCATTGAAACACAGTAAAAGTACCGTTTCACGGTGCGTATTCTGTGATCCCGTGGTATCACTTCTGACGAGCCGGCCGAATTAGTGTGACAGCATACGTTTCAACGTGGCTCACCCACGGGTTCTCTCGCTTAATTGAGATTTCACGTTTTAGCAAAGTGAACCAGCGGAAAATGTTCTATTATTATATGTAACCTATTTTTAAGGCGCAACAAGAGTTTATGTGGTACTGTAGGTGTTAAACAATTGAATCAATTCAATGCCGTTTTAAAAGCTAAGGCCATGCCTCTTTATGTTATCATAGATCGTGTTATGTGGTAAATTTTTTATTTTACTTTTAATTTTTTATTATTAAAATATATCTGTTATTTTGATAATAATAAAAATAATTCTATAAAGTATTGATAAAAGTTTAATCATACATTATTATTAATATATATTAATAATATAAATAATATTAAGATGTCTGCAATACGTGGCTTAAAACTTTATACAAATATACTGACATTTTTTCAATAACAACACACAGACTTATTAGATTTGCAGAAATATGAATAAATTAAAATAATATTCGTCGTATTAGCGCCATGACGCGTCTTTATGTCTGCCGGGCCGCGAATTGTACGATTCGCCAAGGTTGGTACGAGGCCGAGCCAATGTGAAGTAGGTCATAGGACGCGCATGCGCACTCCGGACATGGGCAATGAGCGCCGCCCCCGCCCTACAATGAATGGCTGAGACCCCACCGAGTAGATGCCCAACCTAACTAGACCCACCCTTTTATAAACCCCCAAACGTCAAATCTACCGCTTCAAATTCCAAGATATAACAGTCTAACAGCTGTTGGACATTATTGTCTATATATTAAAATTTTGATATTCAAATACACTATAAGAACTGATATTTAATCAAAATACCTAACCCATGAAACGTAGTTAGTAAAATACGGACTCACCGAATAAAATCCATTGAATAAATCACAAAACTCGCACAGCGAAAACGTTGCGATCACAACGAGAGACGATCGCGTTCTGATGCGACTGCCGCACATCGTCTAACACGAAACATGCTGATGAAAGCCATTAGCCGGCCACTAATTGTACGGCAGCCTACATAGGCCGGTAATTGGTCCATTTACACGTATTGTTAGTTCGCTTGGCATAATTGCTATCTGTTTACATGCATGATATGCCAACAACGAAAACTCATAGGTGTTAATGGGCATAATTTTTATTACAAGTAATATTCCACTTTCAATACGAATTTCATAATATTTGAACCATGAACTGGGGGTCATTGTGAAAACACCAGTGTGTACATATGACCGGTTCGTTATTTGCATTTAACTACGGCGAGAGACAATGGAGGCTAGTTTGTCGGATTTGAAAAAAAATCGCTAACGAGACATGAGTTAGCCTTTTGGCGTTCTGAATTTGCATAATCATGTACGATTAAAACCTATTGCTTCGTGTACATTTATCACGGCATTCTAAGCTTAATATTATGTCTAAATTATCTATACAATAGAATAAATAATTCAATTGGATTTTCAGAAAAAAATGCGTTATTTAGTGTCTTACTAGAAACTAGTAAAAATGTTTAAGGCATTTTTTTATCTTAAGTGATAAAAGATCTTTTATGCAGTCACAGCATTTGGTGCATATTTGAACAAGAATAGAAAGTACGGATGCTAATGAATACCGGAGAGGATCAATTATAACAAGAGAACCTTTTCTTGGTTATTAGCATTGACTAAGAGAACCATTGTAATTTTTTATTGAATTTTTTAGCATAGCATACTATTGAGAAATTGTATTTATTTTACTATTCTTATACTGTTGCTTTACATATTTAAGTATTAAATTAAGGCTTTAGATTAGATTACCTTAATTAAATGAAAAGCTTTTGGACAATAATTTGGTAATAAAGCCCGAAATAATTATGCAAATAGATAATGCTACTTACTGAGGAAATTGGCGAAGCGGCGCGCATCCTCCAGCCACTGCCAGCCCCTGAAAAGTTTGAACGGGAAATATAAATACGATGTCATTCAAACAGCATCTCACAGAAGGCATACACATTGATTAATAATTGAAAGCTTCCAGTTATGGTAACTGACCTTGTTCTTCCTGCTAGATACGCGCCAAACTGGCGTTGGCTGTCAGTCCCGCCAAAAATGGCTGCCGCTCGTGTGGGAAGCGGAAATACACGAATTAGTACGATGCCAGAAAGGATGGGCGTTATAAAGGCGCATGTGCAAAAACGAGACGGAATACGAGTCCTGGTTATACCGACGCATAGAGCGGGATAGCGTTAGGCGCCTGGTTCGGGAGAGAAGGGAATAGAAATGTCATCTAAACGGTTTTTAGGGTGGAGCTGTCTGGAGTTGGGTCGGCTCGAGCAGATGGCAACAAAAAGGGGACTAGTCGGGAATAAAATTTGGGAATAAATTGAACGGCATTTTTGCCACATTGCGACCCGGTCCGTTCCTTTCGTCTGGCCTCATAAGCTATCTCAGTAGTTGGACATGTTAAGATAGTAGATTCAGCTCAGTCGAATTCCGTCGCTTGACTCGACACTTTAATTTGTTCCAAATATCTTACTAAAACACCCAAAACCTATATATTCTTATTGTCTAATTGACGTCGAATATTCTTGAATATAGATGTATAAATATGCCAAAGGAATAATAGGTTTGGCTAGCCATATGTGATGGGGTCAATGGCATAGAATTTATTGCATTCTTCCTGTCGTTTATTAAGGTTTATTTTTAGACAAGCATGTTATGCCATTCCGACAATCCGTCTATGTTTATAAAAACTATGAATCTACAATATCTCATCGTGTTCGAACGTGAATTTGCAGAAATTTGTACCAAAATTAATCAAAATGTAGCTTTGAGATTACAACATTGATAAAATAAGTTTACATTATATTTATATGAAAGCTATGATAATCTATTCAGTTGTAATACTGAAGTAAACATGAATTTTTGAAACTCTTAATAATAAAAAAAAATTGGTGCGAGAAAATGCTATCAGAGTAGGTAATTAATGTATAAAAGTAATAAAAAGTCGTATTTACAAAAGAATTTTTAAAGTATTTTTCAGAGCTTCGTAGCTAAGTACATAGTTTAATAAGTCCACCATGAAGCGAGAGGTACCGGGTTCGAATCGCGATTCGGGTGATAGTAATTTAATTTAAAATGTATTCGGTCTTTGGAAGGGGTTGACAATGGACGGGCCGTCGGACAGTCATGCAAAAGCATATGCTGAAGCACTAATTGACTGGGCTCGTCCGAAGTACGGGCTTACCTAATACTCAGCGTGTTTCGCTGAGTCAGTTAGAAATATCGCTTAAGAGGCGTAAAATGCCAGTAACACAACCAATGCGAGGACTGTGGCGTAGTTGGCCATGGGCGGCCGTGTTCTCTTATCATATATATTTTTTTAATAAATTTTATACGTAGATTAATATCTCAACCTAATTCCCGGTAGATAATAGATTATAGCGGAAGCTGCTGTGTGCGCCCACTGTAATATCATATCACGAGATTAAACAATGTTTGTCATCAACAGGTAGCTGATAAAGCTTATTTAACTAAGATATCTTGGATTATCTTGAGAGTTATGGTCTTTAACGGAGTTTTAATGACAAAAGTTAAAAATTACGATCTAGCTTACAGACACTAGAAGATTTAATATAAATTTAAAAATATTTGAAAATATTTTGCCTATAACTACTTAAAGTGGCAGTTATATTAAATGAGATTTAGAAAGAATATACCTGTAAAGAAATACCTAAAGAAATATCTAGACAAGATTGCTAAATTATACGATTTTTTAATTTCATAACCTCTTCTCAGCCAATACACTCTATGCAGTGTGGTCTTAGCTAATCCATTTACCATTAATATTTATGTAATTTTTCCTTGTATAAAGAATTGCCATAGAGAAATTTTATTCAAAGATAATGTTGTCACATCTTTTCAAATTTAATAAATAAATGAATCTATCTAATGTATGGACTATATAAACAACCCCATGTATGTTTAGAGGAAATTAATAATATACATATATTTATTACCTTACATATTTAGTTTGGAATGGAAAATTATAAAGTCGTTATAGTTCAAAATGCACACAAAGTAAGTCTAATTAATTGCTGGATGTTCTACGTTTTGTGTTAGAGATTTTTCTAATTTTCAATGTTACTTTTTGTGACTGCGGTCTTATGTGAAATAAAGAATTTATTTCAGTTTGTGACGACACGGTTTAATCAGAGCCTTGAAAAGACGAAACACGCAATGATAAATTATTTATTAAGAACTGTTTGTGAACTTTGTAAGTTTAATGACAGTGAGTTTCTGAGTAATAAAGTATATTAATTTTGATATTAGTTTGTCACGCGAATTCAAATACTTTAAATGGCTTAGAAATATACCTATTAAGTGTCAAGGTATATGAATTTTTCTACTAGAATATTATTATACAAAAAGCTCATAAGATTTTCTACACTTCGCATTGTGATCCCTGATTTTGATCACTCTGATGTTTGTAACACAGTTTTCTTCCATAGTAAATTACTTCACTTTATATCAATGTGTAATGAAAATACCTCCGTAATTAGCATGTTTTGAGACACGTGTTTGCTGCCAATATAATTAAAGACTACATATTTATAACATCTAAGAAATTTTCCTTTTTTTTCTATGAAATTCCGATATAATTTAAATTTTTGACATTACCGATCCGACAGCAAAAGACAAGTGATTCGTTGTCTATCACGTTCGGTAGCTTTTTGCTATGTTACGTCAATTTGAGTAAATTACGTCTGATGATTAAGTAGGTGGCCTATATTTCTAACAAAATATCCAAAACCATGAATGTTATGTTAGGAAATTATAGTAATGTTAATGAGCGCTAAATCAGAACGCACGTAAGCGAATAAGTCTAAGCATACACGAAATATTTCGAGTCTGGAAATATTTTTCCCCATTGAAATACATACCTACGATTTATTTATTTTTATACATTTATTTTTACTAACGTAATAAAACTTAACATTGTAATATTATACAACTAGTATACTAGGTAAATTAGTTACTCAGTGAGTTATATTTTTTGTCAATATGTATTTTGTATTGACAGTTTCATCATCAACATTTCAGCCGTAAGACGTCCACTGCTGGCCATAGTTCTCTCCGTTGGACTTCCATGAATACCTGTCGGATGCGACCTGTATCCAGCGTCTTCCAGCGACCTTTATAAGGTCGTCTGTCCACCTTGTGGGTGGATGTTCCACGCATTGACAGTTTAAATGTGCTTATTGTTAGATTTTTCAATTCTATATAGGTATATTTGTGTTCATAATATGTGATAAAATTATATGTTTCTTAAATTTAATTATCTACAAGTAACATTGAAATTATTATCATTGAAACTTGTTCTTGTATATAATTATGAAATTCTAAAGCATTTTTCATTATAACAAAAGTAGACATAGTTTATGATTCATAATTAAAATGATTGTTCCATCTTCGATATCTTAGTACGGCCTAAGTGGTTTCAACTTGAGACAAAGATTTCATATGTAACATTATAAGATATAATCAAAGTACCTCCTATTTCCGCACATGCGCAGTTGCGGCGGAATTATTGACAGGCGATGTGGCTCCGTTGCGCAAACTCACAGCCAACCAATAATGTTATACGATACAAATAATAGCATTCCCTTTGAATATCCACATAGAACATTATTCGGTACAGTTAAAAATAACTTATGAACATATGAAATGCGGTGTGGGCCAAGAAAAAGTTAACATTTTAAAAAATCATATAAATAAAGCCATTTGAAATATTTTAAAATTGTTCATTTATAAGAAATCGAATAGATGGGAAATAATTTTCTTATATTTATTCAAACGTGACGTCATTTCCAACAATTATAAAAAACCATGTAAGAAAACGAATTACTTACAGTTTTTTGGGATATTTTAGACATTATTGATCTATTCTTATAGTGTGTTTCGCTGACTGAGTGAGAATATAGGATCTTGAAAAACAAAGAGCATACCTATTCCTTTAAGGTCGGCAACGCACCCGTGGCCCTGCTAGGGTTTGAGGTATTCATGGGTGGAGAGCCTATCTTCCTATCTTAGCTTGATCATTTGCCACCGCATCCATAAAAATTATCCGTTTAAGCGGTGTAAAAAGCAGACAACCAAACTGCAAACTGTGTCGGCAGTTTTCTTTTACCATATAGCAGATCCACCTGCTCCGTTGTCCGCTTTACATAAAAAACGGGCGTAAGAAGTCCACCTTATACTCCAGACTTACAGCATTTCATATAAATTTCCATAGATAATTTGTTAAACGAAAAAAAAATCGTATACAATATGACAATATTGACATAGCAGCTCCGTCAACTATGATAGATTAACATTATCTATAGTCTTTTGGTGACTTGTCAAGGCATTTTAGATAAAGAGCTACAAAATTTAAAAATTAAACCTGCCTGTTATAAAGCCAGAATGAGATCATATTATATTCTTTAATTATATATTATTTCATACTGTTTTGTAGTCTAACAAAAAAAATTATTTGAATAATTTTCATTTTTATGATATAATATTGTACTATATTGTCAAAGTTGTTCTTACTTGACGAATTTTTAATGCACATGATAGTTATATGCCTAACAGAAATACTTGATCCGGTAATTTAAATCACCTTTAACACGCTTGAAGTAAATCACAGAAGCAAATAAATTTATTTATTAATTGTCGAAAAAACGATAACATACCTGTGTTATAGTTTGGGAGTGGGAGAGCCATGATGAAGCACTGAAGCATTTCCTGTCGGACTTATTGGGCCGGCTTGTCCGAAATAATACCACGGGCTCACAGATTACGCAACGTCAATTGGTACTTGAACTGTGTTTCGCAGAGTGAGTGAACATATCAGAGGCCCTTAAAAGTGTCGCTACCGGCATAAATAGCCGGCAACACAACCTATGCGTGGACTGTGGCGCGGTTGTTCATGGGCGGCGGTCTTCTCTTACCATATAGGAGACCCACCCGCCTGTTCCGTTGTCCGCTATAGAATAATAAAAAAAATTGGTCAAAATATTATTTGGGCATTAAAAAATACTACTCAAAACTTAATAATTACAAGCTAAACGTTAGCTAGAAATTGTATATCATAATATAACCAAATTGAATAGAATTTCAAAGAACTAAACATGAAAACCATTGGCATCTATAAAAATCAATTATGAACAAAGAGACGCAGCCAGAAACCTTAAATGACGTGAATCGTTGGAAATTTACAGCTGCCAATAACACGTGTCAACTATCTTAGGCCGTAACATTTTTACAACTAGCCGAAGGCCGTGTTTGAAATTATGACAAAAAGCGTCCTTCCACAAGGTTTTGGGACCTGTCTTTGTGTAAAGAGCGATGCGATATTTCGACAGCTAAATTCACAATTCATTTTATCTCCAACGGAATGATTTTCTTTTATAATATAGCGAACAACGGAGCAGGTGGGTCTCCTATATGGTAAGAGAACAGGCGTAAAAAGCCGGCAGCACAACCAATGCGCGGACTGTGGCGCGGTTGTTCATGGGCGGCAGTGTTTTCTTACCATATAGTAGATGCATTTGTTCCGTTGTCCGCTATAGAATAAAAAAAATTCTTTAATATTACACACAAGCCCGTACTAGTTGCTAAGTTTGTAATTCGATTTAAAATCATAAACACGTCGTAGTCAGACCAAACTTATGTAGTTACGCTGAGTTATGTACATGCTTAAAAAGGCACACAACCAAATTATATTATATATTTTAATATATAATTATATTATATATTTTAATATATAATATAATAAAAATGTAGAATATCTGTATGTCTAGTGTGTCTTGAAATTACTAATATTTGTTATGCTATAGCGGACAACGGAGCAGGTGGGTTTTCTATATGGTAAGAGATCATAGCCGCTAATGGACAATCGCATCATAATCGGATTTTTGGTTGTGTTGCCCGATTTTAACTCTAATTAAGCGGTGCCTTAGGTAACATATGCTTCAGCATAGTCCTCTTATGGGCTTATGTCGTAATATCGAAATCCTAATTTTAATTGTAATATTAGTCAAATATCCATAATATTTAAATGATATGATGATTTAGGATCCGATGGACACGCTGCTGGACAGCGTTTGCGTTGCCGGCCTTTAAAGGAGAGGTGTGCGCTTTTTAAAAGTCGTATTGGTTTGGAAATAACCTTGCAAGCGGCTGGTACCGCAGAATGGTAATGCGCGGCGGAAAATACCTTAAAAACGAAATATTTATTAATTCTGCACCCGAAGGTTCTATTATAGAGACGTACGTATAGATATAAATATTTGTATTGAATGGGTAGTGAACAGATAGGGTATGTCCATTCGTGGTAAGAGACATACATTAGAATCGATACAAAATCCATTAACGGAAACCAATTTGTTATTCAATGCTAAATTAGGCGCGTTTCATTGCTATAAGCTGGGTGAATATACGTATTCAATTGATCTGTGGGTCACCCAAGGATGTCCATGGGCGATGGACAGCTTTTTCTATCTGTGCTTCTTTCCCGTTATAAAATTCATTTAACTAAAAGAGACAGATGATTTGGCTTATCTATGGAAAATGGCATTAAATATATAAATATGATGATTTATAATTATTATAATATTCCAAAAACTTAAGATTATATAAATATTACTTGCTAATTATTTTTTTATTGTATAGCAGATAATGGAACTTGTGGATTTCTTCAATGGTATGAGACCATCGTCGCCCATAGACAAACGTGCTAAATGCTTAATATTTAGAATGGTCCAGTTTCATTACTCACTCAGCGAAATATCGCTCGTGTTCTGTGCATTGGCAGTATCACTACGGTTAAGCTGTACCAATTAATATCAGCATAACTCTACCACAGAAAGAACCAACAGTATTGGACCACCTTGGAAATATGCCGGCAGACGAAAGTGGGCCTTCCCACAATAAAAACAAAGTTGTCGCCCACACTTCGAGACCTAAAGAGACCCCAACTCCGACTTGCTGTCGGAACGCTGACTGGTTATGCACTTCTTAATTAACACCTAAACACGTTGGGTGCTACAGACAGTTCTCTGTGGAGAGCTTGCATGGCTGGCATGAATGATGCCGCCGGTTCTCTCACGCAAAATAGGCGCAGTAATGTCGTCGCGTTGCGGAAACCAGCCCTTCTTACAATTACAATTACAACTCTACCACAGATAAAATCTCACTTAACAAATATTATTTTTAAATAAATGCGTTACATATAAAATTACGTCCTTATTAAGGGAATCGTCACTAAACCTTGTTAAACGTATAAAACTCCACGGAATCAAAATGAACTCGTAAAGATGGGTTCGATAAGGGCGTCGTAAAATTATAAAACAAGTCACGTTATGACAGTACATCCTATTCTCTAACTGAGGTAACAATGAGTAACATTTTTAGGCCTACATTCTAACCTCTGTGGGTACGCAAAGTTTTATAAACTTTATTTTTAAACTGATAATGTAGAAAATATAAATGTATTTTTATTTACCTAATATACCTTCAGAGTGGCTTTATGTAAAAAGGCCTATTTGTATTTCTTTTGTAATATAATTTATCAAATAAGTAAGAGAATAATATGAGATTGTTAAATTCTAACAACATATAGAAACATGAAAATATATATGTAGTTGATTAGTGTAACTTTATTTTGAATGCATTATATAGACTGCTGTAGGTATATGTATATAAATTATGGACTTTTTCAATAGTATAGCGGATAATGGAGCAAATGGGTCTCCTATATGGTACGAGAACAACGCCGCCCATGGACAGCCGTGTCATAGTCCACTCATTAGTAGTGTTGCCTTTTTACGCCATTTAAGCGGCATTTGTAAGGGCCTTCTATATCGTCACCCTGCGAAACACATTAGAGGCACTTTTTCAACTACTACTATTTCACGCTGAGTATTCTGTCAGCCCATGGTATCTCTTAGATTTTTTGTGGTTATATAGACATTAAGAAATTAATATACATTATTAATATAAATTAATACAAATAAATAACAAAACTAAAAATATTTAAAACCAATATGATCCTAAAAATTTACGAGCCTTGATAATCCAAAAAACTGTTCTATTCTTTTTAAAGCCGGCAAAAAAATTTTAGATTGAACAATCAAGGTACATACAAAAACAGATCCCGTACCGTTTAAATCATTTAGACCTACCGAGTAGAAAGTAATTTAAAAACTAAAGTAGAAAGAATCATAAATACCGTGAACCAATTCGTATTTTATATTAAAAGAATGCAATGTCAAATAAATGACAAAACTCTATTTAAAACCGATATTATCCTAACAACTTACAAGCCTTCTCAATTCTAAAGGCTTTTTTAATTTTATAATTTAATCAAAAATAACCTAGGCCTATATACCTTGTGGGTTTAAGCCCAATTTAAAATTTTATAATGAACATACCAGATTCATACTAAAATGTATCCTTTACAAAGCTGTATAACCCAGTTAGTTTACTACAAAGTATATTTTTTTTAAAGTAGAGAAAAATCATTAAAAGCGTAAATCCATTCATATATTAAGAGAATGCAATGGCTTACCAGAAGGGAGGCGTTGGGATGCTGCGCACTGCGAATGACGACTCCCTTAGTAGCTTCGCAAACTCCCCTTCTATACCCACCCTTCGACGGAGACAATAAATCCAATTACGTTCTGAGGGTTGCGCGTTCCTCGAGACTTAAAATACCTCATACTATAAAAGACCCTCTTACAATATTTAGATATTATAAAAACTATTATTTTCACCCATGGGAGAGCCATGCTGAAGCAAATGCGGACGCATTAAATGAGCCGGCTCGTTCGAAGTGATACCACGGCTCACAGAATGTTCAACGTGAAACGGTATTTGTATTGTTTCGCTGAGTGAGTGAGGATATTGGAGGCCCTTAAAAGCGCCGCTTAAGTAGCGTAACATGCCGGCAACACAACTATTGCGCGGACTGTAGCGCGGTTGTTCGCTATCTCATAAAAATAGGGTATATTAGCTTAGCAATACATAATGATTTTATTAATTTCCACCACTTGAAAGCTGTCAGGACCGTATGGTCATACAGCAAATAGTCATTCACCAAAACCACTTGTGGTGGGGCTCACATAAAAACATACATTTTCATTCATTTTTCTATTCTACAGCGGACTACGGAGCAGGTGGTCTCCTATATGGTAAGAGAAAACCACCGCCCATGAACAATCGCGCCACAGTGCGCGCATGGTTGTGTTGCCGGCTTTCTACGCCGCTTAAGCATCTTTTTTAAGAGCCTCCGATATCTTCACTCACTGTGCGAAACACAATACAACGACTGTTTCACGCTCAGTATTGTGTGAACCCGTGGTATCGCTACCCCACGCGTTGTCCCGGCTTAATAGGCACGGGTTATCTATCCCTAAAATGCCGGTGACACATCCGCGGCTCTGCAAGGGCTTATTCTAAGTGAGCCTCATAAAAACATCTTAAGCTGCGGCATTGCCTTCATTCCAAACTGTCAAAGTATTGTTAAAAATATATTCCGTGTCAGTTGTCACACTTCGGCTGCAGGTAGAAAATTTTATATGAGAAATGTGTTTTGCCATTTCATTAGAACAATATTAGCCACGTAATGTACAAACGACTGTTTCGGAGACAAACAATTAAGCAAATATGACGTAAATATTACGTGTCGCAAAGTGGCGATTGACAGCACACCGTTAACGTAACCGGTCCGCGGTGACGTAACTCGACATGCTTATACTTTTATCATACCGTGAATCCGCGTGGATGGCAAAATCGATCTATTTCTCACTTTTTTAAATAGCTTCTCGATTGGCCGTAATGAATGAATCTTAACGAAAACTATTTCTTGTAAGCAACGGAGCGTTTGTATGGCTTTTTATGCACTACCAATCTGTGGAAACAGCTGCCTGCAGAGGTGATTCCAAATCATTACCACTTCATTGTCACTTGGACGTCTACACGTCTACGTATCTTAAAGGACATCGCCATCATTGTGGACCATTTATCCTAGATGAATCTCCTACTTATTTCTCTCAAATTTTATTAAAAATGACTTTTGTCCTTTCCCATTGTAAAGTATTCTTATGAATACACGATTTCGCTTGTTTTAATTTAGTACTATTATTACATTATTTATAATGTCCGGTATCATTTTTATAATGTGTCTAAATAAAACTTAATATGAATCAATATCTATTTAAGAACGGTAAATACCACGTCTTATTTATAGACAAAAATGTTTAGACTATGAATCTATTCCAAATGGATAAAAACTCATTCTAAAAAATTGCGTTTTTAAGCCATTTTGTGCCGCGCACTGCCTCTGTGGAATTAGCTGCCAGCAGGAGTATTTCCAAACCAATCTGACTTGGGAACTTCAAGAACAGAGCGTACTTTCCTTAAAGACCGGCAACGTACCCGCAGCTCTGCAAGAGCTGGGGGCGTCCATGGGCGGAGGACCGCTTGCCCTGGTTGTGCCGCCTGCCGCTTGCCACCGATGGTATAAAAAAATTGTAGATGTTACTATATTTTAACGCCTTCATTCTGAACTAAAGTTTATATTATTCAGGTAAGCACAACCAATGTATGAATTTAAGAAATAAATCAAATAATGTCTTCATGACATACCTACAAATAACGTATTTCATTCCTTAATTATAATACTTTATAATAAAATAATCAAAAAATTTAAAAACGTACAGACCACCTACCTGGCAGTACCGTTTCATAAGAACTTGTTAATTTGAAAATACAATATTAGTTTAAATTGTTATAATATAGATTTTGAAATTTTTACTCAATGCTTTGCGGACGTAGGTATAATATTATTATGTACAAACCCACTTATGTGTGCAGAAAATATGTTTGTTTAAACGAAGATATGAGCCACATCACACAAAACCCTAGGCCCCTGTCAATCAGGCTAAATCAAGGATTAGTTGGTTCGAGTGAGCGGAGCCAATCCCGCGCCACCCCTCCCTCTATTGGTGTATTTAAAAAAGGAATTTCAATTTAATCCGCTCCCCTTCGAAATTCGAATACAACTGACGTTCCGCCGCGTTCAACTGTTGCTAACCGACAATGGCGATCGTTTTTTTAACTTGAGGAATTTTAACGGAATAAGTTTGAGGTTTCTTGCGATTGTCTAAACATGTATTAGAGATTAAAGAGTTTTTATAGCTTGAGTTAATCCTTAGGTACCTACTAATTTTATAAACGGGAGAATTTATATACCTATATTTTATTTCATTTTTTTGTAATTGCAAAAAGGAGAACAGAACAGGTGGGTCTCCTAGGTAGTCCTATGATAAGAGAACACCAACGTCCATGGACAACCGCTTCATAGTCCGCGCATCAGTTGTGTTGCCGGCTTCTTACGCTGCTTAAGCAACATCTTAAAAGCCTCTGATATCCTTACTCACTTCAGCATGACTCTCCCACATAATTGTCCGGACCGGGATTCAAACCCGATACCTCACACTCCATGGTAGTCTTTTAAAACAATTTAGATATGAGGCTATGGAAATTTTTAATTTAAACCGGAAACTATCTAGTAAAATCTTTATAATATAAGGTAACGATAATTTTCGTCAGTAACAGCAAATATTGATTGTGATATTTAGTCACAAGTAATATGTTTTTATAAATCCTTTTCAGTAAAACTTTGAATTTAATTATTTTACTATTATTTTTATTAAATACTTTATTTTAGACTGCAAAAATCTTAATCTGTGGTCAATTTAAGCATCTTCAATTATAATCTATGTCTAGAAACTCTCGCAAGTCATCATGACATTCTGCGCAACTTTTGACATTTGCAACGCAGAACTATGCTAAATGCAAAAAATTACTTAAAACATCTTCGTTTCTCTTAATTAATGTAGATATTATAATATAAAGTTATTATTTGAAAGAAATCTCATCATAACAATGTATTCATGGCTATATTCAGTTCACTTTGATTTCCTACTGACATATTCCGCGCATCTTTTGACAAAAGAACTGTAACTACGAAATTTCGACGGAATTCTCGAACCTACTCAATTCAAGTCGAAAAGTGACTGATGGAGAGAATTGTATAACCTTCTTATTCCAATTACTTCGATTTAATAGAAGAAAATATAATTATTTGATTATTAAATGAATTTAAATTGTACACAAAGGTACTTCATTATAACAATTTTAATTCCTTGTAACACTATTTGAAATCGAAAACTGATGGTATTTCATCGAATCGAAATGCGCAAGTCCGAAAAGAGCACAGGCGCAGCGCTAACGCGTAACGTCGCCATATTTTATCTTTTCTCTTTTTTCGGCCAGACATTGAACAAAAATACACCATTCATAGGAGCCAGGTATAAATTTCAAGTCAACAGTTTTTATATCATGGAACACTTTTGCGACATACAATTGCCTTTAGTCGGAATCGTTGGAATTCAAGGGTATTATTTACTTACATAAATGGATTATAGAATCTGTAACACCTTTTCTTTGAAATGACATTTTTAATCTTTTCCACATCGAAATTGGGACGTGACGTAAAACCTACGTCAGATTATGACAGATGTAACTAATAGAGACGATAAACAAATAAATATTGATTTAAGCTAGTTTATTTGAAAGAAATAGTTAAGTAATTTAACAGAAAGCTACTAACTTAATCTAATTATGGGAAAATAGCTATAAATACTCTAATTTTCGAACACATTTAGGTTTTGTATAATTGTTATAAATTTTAAATGATTAGATAATTTTACCATAAATTATCTTCAAAACCAATTTGAATATTGACAGATTTTGATAAAAAATATGTTTAATTGTAAAATATTATTTGAATAATTAAATGACAGACAGATGAGAAATTATTAAGCCAGTCTACCAATAAGCTATAATTGTTTCATCTAAAATCGTTCAATTTATAAAGAATGTTATGTTAAATAAAATACTTTCTATATTAATAAAAATTCTTACCGAGTGGAAAGCCTTTTGTCTTGATAATTGACAGAAGCTGATGTAAAAACTGGGGAATACGATGCGTCCCTCCTCGGCGCGAACACTGGAGCTTTCAAAGCTCACTCGATATCCGAAAATTCTATAAACCTGTTTTACCTACACTGCTAAATATACACAGCGACATCTATACAAAAATTATTGAACTAGGACTTCAAGGAGTACAGACAATTCATTTTACATTATTTAATTTTTAAAAATTATAAAAAATAAATAAGAATATCTAACATTGATTTTAAATTTATTTTATGCACAAATGTTTATAGTTTGGTATTATTTTATAATTTACTATTGGTTTATACGACATCTGTGATTTAAAAGACGAACTACTGTTTGGACGGTTTGCATGTTTTGTTGATTCAATTTATCAGTTCATTGATATTTCCATAGATAGCATGTAAAGCACATTGTAATATATATTAATTATGCAATTAATTTATATTTTTTTCTAAATTTAAAAAATAATAGGAATAGGAATATAAAAATAATTAAAAATTCTAAATAATAGGGATTGTATATGGTATTTGTTCATGTACATTTTTGTTTTCTTGGTAGCTTTTAT
>DWCF01004448.1:0-16423 GCA_018230265.1 Delias oraia | reverse complement strand
CGCATATGAACAAACCGCACCACAGTCCGCGCATTGATTGTGTTGCCGGATTTTTACGCCTCTTAATCGGCACTTTAAGAGCTTGCGATATGCTCACTCACTTTGGGAAACACAGTACAAGTACCTTTTCACGCTGAGATTCTGTGATATATGACAGAATATGCATGCCTTTAATTTAAATAAGATTCGCAATGGTCAATTGTTTCGTTCAAATAAAACTAATGAATTGTATTGTCATAAGTCATAACCTTGAAATCTCGTTGCTGTTGACACAGTCCATCATCGGGCGTATTTCGTAATGTTAGCTTACAAAATATACCCGTTTCTACTCGTATGTTCATATATGTACAAAAGATAAATATAGCTCTAAATTAAAAATATACCTTTTGATGCCAGAAATTTTTTTATTGAACAATGAATGTTGGGAATAGAGTTATCATCTTTTAAGTTATAATTATTAATAACTATTAGAAAAAAGTCTGTGTATTACTATAAGGGAATAAATAATAAATAAAATATTTACATATAATTTGGAATATGGAGGTTTAGATATTTAAATGTATGAATAACTAAAGAGAATATATTTATTTTAAAGCGTTGGTATCATACACATGTAATCTAAAAGTTTACATTAATTTATTTACAAAAATAATATATTTTTATTATATACAAATATACCCTCGATTTACGTATGGAAAACCAAGAGTACAGAAGGCAGACATGGGTTTGTCCCATACATTATTATACATTATCGATTATATTTTTAGATTAGATCATTTAGATACGTTTTTTCCAATGATTGCTTAAAACATCCTGCGTGGCACGCAATTGTACTTTTTTATTCGTGGTTTTTACGGCAGTAGTAAAATATTTTTTTTTGTTTCGTAGATATATTAAAAACTTAATATGCAAAACATTTAAGATATTGAAATATTAGTAGATAATGAGTAATGAGTCATTACTTTCAATAGCTATTTAGAAAAATTAAATGAAAATATTTTTGTGTACGTAATTCTAATTTTGTGCTACAATTTTTTTTCGCAAAGTTAAACAAGACATTTAAATTGAATTAAACTACAATACTTATAATGACATCTAATTGTTATAATTTATTCGGTCTTTGGAAGAGCCTAACAGTGGCCGAGCAAGCGTCTTAAAACTGTTGCATCCGGAGGAGACCCATGCTGAAGCATATGCTGACGCACTCATTAGGCCAGCTCGTCTGAAATGATACCACGCTCAAATAATAGCTTATTGAGCGGGAATCGGTACTTGTACTGTGTTTAGTTGAGTGAATGTGCATATCGAAGGCCCTTGAAATGATGTCGCTTAAGAGATGTAAAAAGACGGCAATACAAGCAAAGCGCGGTCAGAGGCGCAATAGTTGTCCATGTGCGGCGGTGTTCTCTTACCATATAAGAGACCCACCTGCTCCGTTGTCCGCTATACCATGAAAAAAACGAAACACCTCTTAAATGTCTTCTATAGTTCAGCAATGTTTTCAGCTAATCCAAGGAAAGTTAGGTATACTTAAGACCAAGATTACGCACTTACAACGATACGTCTTATTTTGTGGAAGATTTTAAATATTACCAAATGATCCACGAAAATGAAAGCAGTTGTTGGTCAGATTTCACTTTCAACGATAAATTGTAACGCGACCCAGTTCGTGTCTGCCTTTGTATCAAAGAGAAAATCTTTCAATGGATTCGAATATAAAGCCTTCGAAGTTCAAAAACCTATTATTAGTATACCAAATTATTATTATTAGGTAACAAAATTTTAGTTTCTTCTGTTATCTAGATTTTAGAGTTGGTATTATCATTGAATGTAATTATCTTTTTAACGCCCAAGTGTGCCTTTACGCACAATTGATCACACCAAATACAAGAGAAATCTGAAATATTGCATTAATACTTAACAAAGAATCGAGGTCAGAGTGCCACCGTTTTCTTAAAAAATAGTAAAAAAACTAAGATTCACTTTACACCATCATATTGTAACAAAGAAAATATCTTTAAAGTCTTTCCTCATGATACTTACATATACCTGGTTTTATATGAATTACATTGGAGGAGTCTCTGAATATATCAAGTTTTTAATGATATACCTAGTGCTTAAGTCGATTTTTTTCTCTAGAATCGAATCCAGGTTCAAAACGTTGGCAAATTTATTCAAGTTACCACAGACAACGTTTTCAATTTATAATATTATTTATTTTTAACTTTCTCTGAATTAGAAAACAAGTTATTCTGAGTGCAGTTAAAAGATTATTGTAAATACAATATACAGAATGAATTATTAACTAAATAAATAATTATTGTCGTTGTAAGTAATAGCCCGTCTTGGAAAATTTATAAAATATAATTACGTTAGAAAGTTTAGTAAAAGTAGGCATTTTTTATTAATATAAATGAAGTTAACTTACCAAGTGCCTTTATAAAAGATGTTCAATCCACACTGTGAACAACACACTCACGACAATTAAATGCTGAGCAGTACCCACCGCTTTGAGAGTTGTTTAACAACTGTCAATTCAAAAGGAGGTGGTATACATCTAGGTCTAAAATCGTAGCATCTCAGCCTTACTTTCTATTAAAAACTCTGAAAAAAAGAAAATTATTTTTTTGAAAATGGAATTAGACAAACGGAGGGAATGACGCGACCGGTTCCCGCCAATTGGCCGCTGTCTTTTTCTAACTTTCTTCGACCTCAATACGGTCAATGTTTTCTAATTTCAATGTCACGAGGGAAACAGGAAGATATTATTGGTCCACTTTACACATTATTGTTACATTGTGTACCTATTATTTCTTATTAACGATTTATTAGGTACATAAGTCAAAACGTATTCTTAACATTAGTATACAATATACATTGGACTTACTCTCTTCAGAATCTCTTGATTAATTTAGGTAAAATTTAATCTTAAACTATAATTTAAAGTTTATTTACCTACAGTACAGTATATATGTATCTGTGCTATATTATTCATGGGTACATGTTACTCGCAGATATAATTGTCAGTAGTTATTAAGGAATCATTATTACTCAAATGCGTTATGAAAACTAACAATAAAATTTGCATTTATAAAAAAATATACAAAGTATTTTAACTCGAGATCATTTACCTTGTAACAGATTTTAAATTATTCCACTCTCTTCCTTTCAAGGACTTCTGTCTTCTGACAGAGTAAATAAATAGTATAATTGTGAAACATTATATCTTTAAAATTTAGTATTTGGTATGGAATCGTCTACAAAACTAATGAACAGATATTGATGAAATTCCATAATATTGAGTTTTTATTATATTTAAACGAAAGCTGAATGTTTTGTTCTGTATTACATAGCTGATCCATAAAAGGTATACTTATAAAGGTATATATTATATGCGTATCGCTTCAATGTTTGTCTTTACTCGTTCCACAACTGAGCGTTTTAAGACATTTTGTGCAGAGGAATCCGAAATACTACTACTACCAAACCAATACGACTCGGAGATCTTTAAAAAAAGAGCGTACCAATCCCTAAAGATCGGTACATGGGCAAAGGACTGCTTATCCTACGTGAGCCTTCTGCTTGTATGCCACCTTTACCATAAAATAATATACTATTATTAACATTGGTCTATACTTGTGAAAAATTGAAGTAAAAAAACTACTCTCTGTTAAAATAATTATATATTTCAATATGTTAGGAGGTACAATACAATACAATTTAGCATAATAAATATGAAATAAAGCTTACCAGATACCACTAATAATTTTTAAATAAAAAACGGGTGAATACAAGTTATTTATTTTTATAAACTATTCACAAATTGTACAACTTGTTACAAGAAAGTAATTAGTGTTAATTTTTCATGTATTTTTTATTTAAATCTTTGTTAGAAAAAAACCAATCTAAGAGGCTTTATATTTAATCATAAATTAAAAACAATAGAATAGAACATTCCATACTCTTTCATTATGCTAGGAAAATAAGTATTGTTTTTACTAACATTACGTTTTATGCACAATTGTGGTAACAAAACTTGTTCTTCTCTGTTAAGAAATTAATTATTACATAAAATCTTTCCTATTTTTTCCTAATTTTAAATCTTCTAAATCTTTTAAATCTTTCCTAATTTCAAGTCAGCCAGAATAGATAAGACAAAAATAATCAAATGTTTAATACATTGAGCATTAAATTTTTTTAATGCTTAATGTTGCATTAACATTATCATCATCATTTCAGCCGTAAGACGTCCACTGTATTTTCATTAGCATATAAAAAAATAATTTTTGTATTGCGTTGTTAATTTTTTGGAACTTTATTAATTCGTTCAACTTGCCTACAAACTCTTATAAATGTAGATGACATTAAGAATCCAAAACTGCTAAGTTGGTCGATTTCATGCATTCCATACTTGATTTTTGAACTTGCTCATTTCTCAGTTTCCCCCCAAAGATTGCCCCCTGCCCCAACTGTGCCCTCCAAATGCTGTGGTTGCAGGCCTAGTCGGTACTCTCGCTTGTGGGGCAGTTCCAAAGCCTCCAACGTATCTTGTATCAGGGAAGATTTGTTTCCTGAAATATTTGATTTGTTTTAATTTTTGTGACCGTCGTATCATCGACGGACGAGCCGGACCGATAAATGCGTAAGAATTTATTAATATGTTTATGTACTCACAGTTTGCATGGTCATGTGAGAATGGGATATTGTGAACCTTACCATTTAGGAAAGCTAGCTTTTTTAAAAATCAGTACTTATTTTTGACTTCATTAATTACTAACAACAATACTATAAGATTAGAACACATTAAAATACATATTATTATTTTGTAAAATGACTATTCAGCTAAATTATTATTGTTAATGCTGGAGAAAGCATTAAAACCAAGACACACAAATCAAAATAAATTTATTGTTTTATTATGAAACCCAGACCAACAATCATTTTCCAAATTATTATTAAAACATTTTTTAATGAAAATAGGAAGGCAAATGAGCAGGAGGCTCACCTAGAATAAGTGGTCCTCTGCCCATGGACCCACACTGGTGTGGGTCCATGGGCAGATGATGGGACGCGGGTGTGTTACCAGATATGGAAATACACTTGATTTTTATCTTAGGGTCTTTCAACAAGAACGGATCGATGTTAAAATCAGCGAACACGCGCTTTGTCTTTGGTCATTATGTTTGAGCTCTTGATTCAATTGGATCTTGTATGGATGTAGGCCCAACTCCCGACGGAAAATTCAAAGTTGATGTTGTGAAAGGCCGAGGTATTGCGCACGGCGAGAAATTGACTGCCTTGGAGTCTCCTGAACACTCTCATGTACAGCGGCGATGTTCTCGACTGATCTGGCGTTCCTTTGATAGGTGTTGTTTGTTTGTTTACCTAACCGGTTGTCTAAAATTTGGTCACCAAAGGTTGGAGAGTAAACTTTGAAAAGCCACTGCGTTTGTCGTAGAATGGGCGCAATGCGAGCAACGTTTGCACTAATGAATAAATAAAATTTTATCAGTGGCACATGCTACTCACATGTAACTTGCGATGTGATGCCCAAACACATGGCCGCCACAGATTATTAACATCAACCCTCTCTATTTAAAAGATCCTATGCATGTTATGTTAGTTGTACTGAAGATAATGTCCAATATACTATATATACTAAATCCACGATAATGTCAATGTATACTTACAAAATAGCTGGTGGGGTTAAAAGTGCAGGTCCACCCAACTCCTGAGGGTATTTGAACAGCAAGAAGAATGATAAATGACCAATTAAAATACCAATTAACTCCAAGACACCACTAAAAAAAAATTATAATTAAAATCAAATATATATGACATATTATATATATCATAATCAATTTTTATATTTATACAGAAGGAATTGTGATTAAAAAATCTATATATATATATAAATAAGAATAATTGCCACTTATAATATAAACTCACCCTCCACTTATAACAACATTGAAAGCCAGCAAAACCCAGGGTAAATACATTGCTTTGAACCTTGTGCCAAACCAGAAGGATACAATCACATCTTTATTAAGTTGACACCACACATACAAAACTGATAACACCATTGGGTCCATTAATAGCTGAAAATTTATTACAAGTATCAACAATTTGAAATCAATTTACAAAGGAAAATCATTCAAAAACATTCAGTAAAGGACATGATGACAATTATATATTTACATAAATAAAAATTGTTCATATCGTATACATATGAACAAGTTTCCATAAATAGACAAACAAATAAGAGTCCTTATATTTTCAGCAGATAAAGTGCCATCATAGAATCAATTATATTGAAATGGATCTTTCCCTTACAATATGCCTTTAATGAAATTACCAAAATGCAGTAGGTTATGTAAATAATTTCAAAGTATTAAAGTTACTACATTTTAAAGATTTATATACTAACCGGTAATCCAACAAGAAGGCCAATAATTACACAGGATGCCCAATTAAATAGTAACATATAGAAATAATCAGCAGGTTTGCCTGCAAACATTCCTGATTCCAGCCTTTGTGAGTAACTATACAGAAAATAGCAGTTCATCAGAAAATGGAATCCTGTTGAGGGGCTGATCGGATAGTAAAATAGTGCTGTGACTGGTCTCCATAACTGAAAAATAAAGTTATTTGATAATGAATAGTTTTCTTATGTAATTTATAATATAGAAATACTCTGTCAAGTATTTATTGTTTATATTGTAGAATATAGCTTATAGGTGAGCTTTATAGGTGAGTGTAGACTACAAACAGCTTATATTGTCAGTATAAACGTTAGAAATCGAAATCTAATAAAGAAATGTTAATAAAAAAACAAAAAAAACAGCTTATATTGTTTACTTTTTGTGACAGTATCAATACAAAAATTTAATTTAACGAAATACTATAACAACAACAATTCTAACAAAATAATTTAAATTTTATAAGTAGTAAATAACTTACCTGTAATTTATACAACAATGGGTAAAAATCTAATATGAAATAATAGTAATTGAAAATCCCGAATCTTCCAATTAAACTCAATACTATTGTAGCTGCTAGCCAGTATCGTGTAAAAAAAGGAGTATTATTAAACCAATCCTTGAATTCAGACATTATTGCCGCCAGTTACTATAAAAATATTTAGACCTACTAAAGGCAGTAGATAAAACCCACAATCACTGTTGTTCGATATAACTGGATTGGGCTGGATTCTTCTGTAATGGAAGTGATATATTATGAAATTGTATTATTTCTATAGTACACGTGTACTTTGGGAATTTGTTAGAACCTTCAAAATAATATTCCTCGACTCTTCTTATTCCACAAGGAGCATGATTCAATAAAAACACACGTCAAAATACGAATACAAAAAAAATTGGTGATTGAACAGTAAAAGTTGTCATTTTCAAAAATTTCATATCACTATCAAAATTTTTCACATAAATTGGGAAAATAATTGTTTGGTAGATTTTCAATAGCTAAACTATTATAAAATTAATATAAATATAATTAAATGTGGCTTGCGCCCTCGATTTTTTAAAATTTTCTAAAAATATTGTATATCCAGGTTTTATTTCTAAAATTAGTGGAAGTTAAATCTTCATAAAATCTTATTTAAAAATTATTTTAAAAATTAAATGAAAATTCATGTAAACTTTCAATCATGTAACTTGTAAGGAAATGAATATAAGTGCTAAAGAGCTAGAATCAAGAGCACTAACCTTAAAAAAACATACGTCGAATTCTTCAAACTTTTGAAATATTCAAAATTCAAATTCCTTTTTTCAAAACATAACCTATATTCTTCTGCCAATTTTAATAAATATATAATAAAAATCATTGGTTTTAACGTTGCTAACATGAGACTTTTAATAAAGCACATAAGACCAACAATTAATTTCAATTTTCAGTCATTAAATAAACTCGTACAAAAATTTTATTCAAATGATACCAAAAAAGATGAACAATTAAAATCTACTGCTGAAGAAGTACGTAAAAGTAGGTGAAACATAAATATGAGCATTATTTTTTCAAAAAGGCTTAATAATATCTTCTATGTCTTGAGCCAATTGCAAAAACTAGTAATTAATTAATACTAATGTTATGAAATTGAAGCATTGTCATAATATAATTATTTAATTTTGCTTTTAATCGTCACATTTGAATAGAAGATAAATGCTGTTACAGATATCAATGTAGAAAAATATGCCGGAATTACAACCATAAACATTGACCGTCAAACAACACGGAATAGTCTTGATGTAGATACCTTAAGAGAAATGACAGAAGCTATTAATGCTTTTGATAAAGATCCAGATGCTAAAGTTCTAGTTTTTAATGGGGAAGGAGGAAGTTTCTGCTCAGGTTTTGATTTAGATGAGATAGGGGAAAAGGGATATAGTGTGCTAACTGATGCTGCAGTAAGTCTATACCTTTAAATATTTAGTTTTAAAGTAAACTCATATTAATCTTGTTGTATAAATATTATGTATCTCAGTAATATATTTTTGTTATATATCTGTTTTATAATTTCTTTTGGTACAAATGTTCTGTTCAATTAAATATTATGCTTGCTATAAGACACTTGAATCACTAAGGCATTGGTTCTTACCATTTAATTTTTTTTAAGGCTAGATTACTTCGACGTCCACTCTGTGATAAGCCAACCATAGCAGCAGTACAAGGTTATGCAGTTGCTGAAGGGTTTGAACTGGCTTTATCGTGTGACTTACGTCTTATTGAGGACACTGCAATATTAGGATGTCTTGGGAGAAGATTTGGTTTGTATATTATTCTTTTAGAAATTCACTAGCAGTATATAGAGTATCCTTTTATTTCACAGGTTGATAGATACTACAGTATAAAATACCATTATTCAATACATATAAAGGGGTTTTTTTTTTCAAAATTAATGCAATTTCAATTATTAATAAAGGCTATGTTTTAGGTGCTCCTCAGAGTTTATATGGTGGCAGACGTTTAACTTCCCTTCTTGGTTTATCTCGTGCACTTGACTTGTTAATGACAGGCAGGCCTATATCTGGTGCAGATGCATTTGCCATGGGTCTTGGTTGTAAACTAACTGCTACTGGCACTGGTAAGAATTTGTAAATGCCAAAATGAAGTGAGGTTTTTATTTAATGTTGGTCTGTGAAAATTATAAGGAAACAAAATATAATTGACATTGTTGATATAGTAATGAACATAAATTGAGTATATAGTAACTTATTCTATATTTCAGCACTAGGAGAATCAATCAAGCTAGCAAAATCATTAATTAAATTTCCACAAAATGCATTGATAATGGATAAATTAGCAGCTGTAAATTCCCAATTAAATCCTAATAGTGAGGAAAGTATGAGAGATGAAGCTATCATGAGCAGTCTCCTTGGTTCTGCTATAGAAGATCTTAACAAAGGTGTCCAGAAGTTCAAAGGAGGTATGTTAATTAATCAGACTTCAAGAAAACCTTACATTAATGATTTTAACAAAAAATGTCAAATAAGTATTTAATATACTTCATTTCAATAATTGCAATTGGATAACACATTCCAAGATTATATTTGTCCTAATTTGATTTACAATGTTATTGTTTAATTAGAATTAATTTTTGTATCTTGATAGGAAATATTTATTATCACAGGTATAGGAAAACATGGAAAATTCTACAAATTAACAGAAATGCCACTAAAAGACTGGGAATTAGAAGAAAGTCTAGAAGAAGTAGTAGTTGTTAAGGATAAAGAAAAGAAACCTTGAATTGTATACTTTTAAGTTTATTTATGAAAGCCAGTCACTCTATTCTTTTCATTTTAAAGACTAGAGACTTGTTTATTATCAGTTAACTGTGAAAAATCTTCTTTAGTAATTGATATATCACAAATATCATAATTTAATTACAAACATTTATAACAAAGAAAAGATGTGAAAATTACAAGTATTAATAATAAACTATTTTAATTTAAAACAAACACCCAACAATGTTCCCACAAAAAGGTGTGTTAAAAAAATAAAAAGACTTTACAACATAAAAGTTTAATTAGAAATACTCTATTCTGTAATGCCTTTCTCAGCTTGGTACTTGTAGTGAAGGTCAGAGCAATCTTCATTGGAGATGTTGACCCATCCTTTGTCATTGATGTGATAAACTCTAATAATACCACCAGAATAGGCATCTCTGTGTGTAGCATGATAAATAGCTCTACGGCCTAGTTCTGTAAAAAATTGTAAATATTAATAAAAGTACATTTCTTATACATAATTATTTTTTTATTTTTGCTATGTTTGATATATATAAGTACTAGCTTTTCTAACAAGAGGCAAACTACATGCAATAAAGTTTAAAAAAACCTATGATGCCTGTAATATATTACCTTAAATTCACAGTAATGCATAGTTTACCTTGTGCTTCCAAATCTTCAAGATCCCAGCGGTAGCCAGAGTCAAGAACACCGAAAGCATAAACTGAGCCAGAACCCACAGAAAATACTTTGCCAGGTGTGCGAGTTCCTTCACTGTCCACATAGTAGAGTTGTGCGCCCTATTAATAATTAATTCACATCATACAAACTATTTTTTAAATCATTAAATCTATATCATTGTTTTCTACTATTAATAATTACTATGTTATTTTAATTAGATGTAAATATTATTCTGTTCCTTTGTGCGCCAATGTATATATACTTTTAAGTCCATACAAAGGTTGCTTGGAAGAAAGGCCACCCATCATACTTCTCTTTTTTTATAATTTTTCAACCTATGTATATTTTTCTTTGGTGTGCACTAAAGTGTTTTTATTATTATTATTATGTTATTTCTAATAAAAATAGGATGTATAAATGACATGGCTGCATTTGGATAAGCAAAGCAAATCAAACAGATAATATTAAAAAACTGAAGATGAAGTTACAAAAAATATTAATTAATGCATACATACCCTCTTGTCAAATCCAGCAAGCATCATACCCATACTCAACCCCATTCCCTTATAGTTATAAACCATGTTAGCCATTAATTTGCTGGCAGCTGCTACAGAAATCCTCTCTCTATTTCTCAACTCATACAGTCTACATTGCTTAGCCAGTACTCTATCCCAGTAGACACAGTCTGCTGCACCGCCAGCCAGTGTTCCTGGATAAATTAATAATGTAAATACAGTGTAAACTCCATGTAAAGTCCGTTGATTTAATGACAAACTCCCTAAAGGGTCGAAATCAATTGGCTTTCGTTGGATTAGCTTGTCTTCCATCCACCTTTTATTCTCTCCATTTAACGACAACTCTTTATAATGCTATAAAATGCACAGTCCCTTCAGTGTATAGAGTTTACACTGTATATATTAAGACACAATTAAAATATAAACACACTTAAACAAAATGATTTGTAGTTTATGTAATACAATTACATTTTAGAAAATTTTATATACACTCGATCGATATCAAATCTAGTAATATTTCTGATAGATAGCATATATATTTTGTAATTTTCTCACCTAGTAAATAATCATTGATTTCGACGATTTTCTTCATGGATTGAGAACCAATAAATTGGCCACCTGTGGCCCTTGAATCAACTGCTAACAATACACCACCCTATAATATTTTAGCCATTCTATATCATGTGTATTTTCAAGAATACGAAAAAATTTCTTTCTTAGTTTAAATAAACATATATTGAGTTAAGTAAAAAAAATTATACCTTGTATCGAAAACCAAGGGTTGTTGTACCGTGATCAAATTCAATTTTAATCTGGCGTCCGGTGTCATCTTTTGTATTGAATTGAGCCAATGTCTCTACTGGCTAAAATATTAACGTAATTAAATTAAACATTACGTACAAGTTTTAAATGAAATCTAAACATGTAATAATCCACCTACATTAGCAAACGGTGGTGCCGCAAGTTGAGCACTGTTTAGGAAATTTTGAGTATAACCCACTACGTCGTTCTGGAAAGTAGCAAGGGAATCCGCCGGTTTCAAATTAATTTTTTCATCGAGACGACAAAAATCTAATAAAGCCATTTTATAAAGTTAGTTGTAAAAAATTAAATATTACTATACTGAAGTAATTACAAACAGTTTTTCAATATTAGAAATTCAGAATTGAGAATGACAAACAATTTTTCAACTTCAATACAAGTAGATAAATGACTTTTCACATATTCTCATCTTCCACAGGTAACCTAAATAAATCATCTGTGATAGTTGACATATAATTAAATATAACATTAATTAAGTAAGATAGTTTTATAATAATTACTAATCATTAATAATTTAATAAGAAGTAAAAAGTAATACGAATATTATAAAATGGTAATCACTTTAAAAACACCATCTATTGTCAAATTGAAATACATTACAAATCCTTATTATTATTTCTATTACAAGATGGCGCTACTGTCTTATAATATTTACCTATTTTAATATTACATATA
The DNA here is from genome assembly GCA_018230265.1 of Delias oraia. Taxonomy (NCBI): domain Eukaryota; kingdom Metazoa; phylum Arthropoda; class Insecta; order Lepidoptera; family Pieridae; genus Delias; species Delias oraia. Next base: position 3,990 of record DWCF01004448.1, on the reverse strand, counting down.
TACTAATTCGTAAGCAATTCGAAAATAAATATTTCGCAAAAAAAACTATTTTATTTCTTAGAATTTTTGGTAGCATTTTTAATAGATCAAATGGTGGACAGACGACCTTATGAAAGTCGCTGGAAGACGCTGGATGCAGGTCGCTCCTGGCAGTTATGCATGGAGGTCCGAAAGGGATGTCTATGTCCAGCAGTGGACGTCCTACAGTTGAAATGATGATGATGATATTTAAAACAAATATATCTACAAAATTTCCCTTATATCCGTCTATCATCCAAAATACTTATATTAATTAAGATAAAGACTTAACATTGCTAAAACAAAATTAAAATTTTATTGTCTTAATGTAATAAAAATAAGAAGCCCTCAACTTGGTTAAGTGAAAAAGTGGTCTTTTCAATAATCGGTATTAAATCATATGAGATAATCAAGCAACTCATTAAAATATATTTTCTAAACAACAATATTAATATAAAAACTTGTTTATTAATTTTGTACTGAATGCTTAGAATAAATAAGCCGTATTCAAAACTGTAATAACAGAGTTTAGTTCAGATGTTAGATAAGTCAGAGCTATTGAAATTATAGGCTTACAACCACAACTATTTATTTGATAAACTTCGATGAAATTTATAAATTGATGGTTCGAATTTTGTATCTATGAGTCATTTGGACAAATGTTTTTGTAATAAGTTTAATAATTCAAGCTTATAACATCCATTTTCTGTTTTTCGTGAGTTTTTCTTCACAATTGATGCGACGTGTTATAAATAGGTTTTACAACAATACAATTCCTTCAATGTTTGTTTATAATATTAGTTATTTAGAAATTTACTATTTTTATGTATTTTAGTAATCTAATTGTGGGAGAGCCATGTTGAAGCATATGTGGACGCAATATTGGGCCGGCTCGTCCGAAATGATACCACGGACTCATAGAATACTCAGCGTGAAACGGTACTGGTACTGTGTTTCGTTGAGTGAGTGACGATATCGTAGGCCCTTAAAAGTGCCCCTTATCTGTGAGCCAATGGTATCATTTTGAACGAGCCGACCTAATTAGTTACTACAGACATGTAATTTGTGAATTAAGACATTCACCTGGCCGCTGTCAAGCCTTTCCAGAGACCGAATAAATTGTAAATTATATTATAACTGTCCGGACCAAGATTCGAACCCGATACCCTTCATGGTGGTCTAATTAAACGCATTAGCTATGAGGCTTTCAAAATGTGAAAATGAACGTAGACTAAACTTAAAAGAGTTTAATATGCCTCTGTACTTTTTTTAACTCGCTGCAACACAGAGCGAAGCTTATACTTGTATATTCCTGAAATGCAATAATTACTATGGGTATAAGCCATTCCCGTTCGACCTTTATCCTTCCAGTGACTCAAAACAATAAACGCACCTATAATTTGTAAGAATTTTAGGCGCCGACGCCTCCTCAGATCAAAGAGTGCGTCAAACATCGTGTTTGGAAAGTCACGACTGGGCTTAACCTAGCCTAACGAAATGATAACCTAAAATTTCATAATTGCAACTTTTGAGGATACTGTAACGCCGGTTACACCGTTGCGCTCTTTACAGGCCAAATATATGGGTGTATGATGATTTTGAGCCGATCCTATTATACGTACAATATTTTTGGATATCATTTCAGCACTATTTTGTTCTACTGAATATGAAAAAAATTTTTTTTAATAGAACATATTTTTTTTAGTGGCGACCGCGTACCGGGAAGCGCAGAGTGGGACGTCCCGCCACACGATGGAAAGACGATCTAACGAAGGTCGCGGGCAACCGTTGGATCCAGATCGCTCAAGATCGCAGCGGGAACCACTATAACGATTACCGCTAGCTCTGGTATGCTCGTTTCTGCAAGCATGCCCAAGTGTCGTCACTAGAATAACGAGCAGGTATGAAGACACTCGCCCGGCCACTGTCAAGCCCTTCCAGAGACAGAATAATTCTCTGGGCCGGGATTCGAACCGTTCAGTCATGCCGGCTCGTTCAGTGGTACCAGGCTCACAGAACCAGCCTGATAGTGACACGGTACAAACTATATTTCAGACGCCATCGAAACCGTACATCCACTTGGGCATAGAGAAAGGCGGGCAGACTATTCTGGAGACGAAGACCGCCTGGCTGGACCTGCTGAAGCGGCTCGTGCTGATGCTGCATCTGAGGATGAGCTTCATCGCAGTGGAGGCATCCAACAAGGCGGCAACAAAGTGAGTGTGAAGCTTTTCATGCGAAGGGAATTTAGGGAGAGTTCAAGTGTTACGTAACATGTCCACCGGTGGGAGAGACATGCTGAAGCATGACGCACCTCACAGAACCGGCGTGAAGCTTGCACTGTGTGAGTGAATACGGTCCTTGATTACACAGCTCGAGCGGCTTGAAAAGCCAGCAACACAGCACAGTGATGGGCGGTGTTCTCTTACCATATAGGAGACCCACCTGCTCCGTGATCCGCTTTAGAATAAAAACGTATCCTGTCAAGGATTTTTCGTAGAAGCTTCAGAAGCTCATTTGGGAGGTATAAACCCACCATACATCATATTGGTGTCACCATTTCGGTATCCAGTAACCGCCCCAATAGCTCGCGAATGGGATTTGCAGCAACTAAAGCGATTTTTTTATTATATCATAATATATTATACATATGTTATGTGTGAGCTATGTAGTAAAGTTTGGTTAAAATCGGTTCAGTAGGTTTGCGTGAGAGTAACAGACATGAAAAGAAAACTCTCGCTTCTTTTTTGTGCTCCGATATGAGAGACGAACACTGCGAAACGCAGTACAAGTACCGTTTTACGCTGAGTGTTCTGTGATATATTACCTGCGTGAGACGTCTGTGGTTCATTTCCCTTCCAAATTTTTAATTTCTATAAGTAGATTTATTGGTTTAGTAGCAATGTAGTAACAGACATACAGATTTTGCTGAAGCGTTTCAAGCCCTGCGTACTAGAAGGTAATACCTCCTTACACTTAAGGCATATGCTCTAACCCAAAGCGAGCCTATAATAGCTCCTACTCCTGTCTAAGCTCCTAGTAATATCATCGTTCATGGACAACCGCCTCGCGTGGGTTGCCGGCTCTTTATGCCTTCGTAAGCTAAATTAACTGGGCCTATATACACACTCACTCAGCCAAACAGTACTACTTCTCGCTAGTTCTGTGTGCCTGGTATCACTCCAGACGGCGAAGTACTACTTCGTACTGGTTCTGTGAGCCTGGTACCTCTTGAGAAAGTAAAGTACAATTTTACACTAGTTCTGCGTGCCTGGTATCACTCCAGACGGCGAAGTACTACTTCGTACTGATTCTGTGAGATTTGTATCATCACAGACCGCACAGTACTATTTCATGCTGGTTCTATGATCCTGATATCAGTCTACACAGCGTAGTACTACTTCACGTCGCTTCTGTAAGCCTGGTACCCGAGGAGCCGCGGAGTGGTTCAACTGGTGACCTTTGACCTTTCACCTTTGAACTTTGATTGTGATCTTTGAATTGTATATATACTAGCTTTGGGTTAGTGCATCTGCTTAGTAGAATCTAGCAGACCTAAGATTAATTTAGACCTAGCTGCCGATGAACTCACCCTTCCGTCTCTCTAAGGACTGGACGGGCCTTAAGACCTAGACTTCTACTCTTCAATAACCAGAACTAACTCTTACTCTTCTATTTTTGAAATAGCAAATGAAATAGCCAAACTTCTTCTATTGATATAATAACTAAAACCGTAATATTTTTGAAAAGTAAAAACACCGCCGCCCATGCACAACCGCGCCACAGTCCGCGCATGCTGTGTTGCCGATTTTTTATGCCACTTAAGTGGCATTTTTAACGGCCTCCGATATCCTAATTCCTCTGCGAAACACAGTACAAGTACCGCTTCATGCTGAGTATTCTGTAAGCCCGTGGACGAGCCGGCCCAATTTGTGCATCAGCTTATGCTTAAACATGGCTCTCCCACGCGTG
>DWCF01004447.1:0-16423 GCA_018230265.1 Delias oraia | reverse complement strand
ACGATGCTTAAATATTTCGTTTTATAGATATAAAAGAATGTTAATTGACTTTCAATTAAGGAAACCTTGAAGTTATAATGAAAGTACACGTTTCTCTACCCAGTAAGCAAACAATAGATTCTAAATACATATATGCCTTACTATGATCGATTAAATTGATCATTTTTAACATTTGAACTTTTCAAAGCTTAAATAAAGTATTAACTTGCCATTCTGTACTAACCATGTCATAAATATTTAAATACTACAAAATAGTATTACTTTTTTGTCTGAGTTAAACTTTATACATGATTTTTTTAAATTATTATTGTGTAGCGGACATCGGATTGGTCTCCTATATGGTAAGAGAACGCCATCGCCCATGGACAACCGCGCCATAATCCGCGCATTGGTTGTGTGGCCGGTTTTTTTACGCCACTTAAGCGGCATTTTTAAAGAGCTCCGATTGTCTCACTCACTCAGCGAAACACAGTAGAAGCACCGTTTTAAATACAACTTCCATTTCACGTTGACTTTTGTTTAGCATGAAAATAATGAACTAAAAAATAAATTTACATTGTCTTTATGCATAATATTAATTACTTTCCTAAGTCGGTTAACTCATGAAAACATTAAATGTTGCGAAATATGGGATGGCGATATATTTTTATGAACTTAACGAACTTATAGCTAACGAAAGGAAAAAATAATACGTTATATTGTCAAGTCAATATTATATCTAGTGTGTCTTTTGACTACGCATAACTGATTTACAGAATTACGATTTACCATGACTGGGATATATTGTCGGTGGTATTTAATGGAATGAATCCATATAAAATTATGAAAACGAGACCGATTTTTACTCGGTCACTGCCCACGGTTTGTGTTTCGCAATGAGAACGAGAGCACGTGGAGATATTTCATTTACAACGTCCAGTTTAACAAGCTAAAACAAAATTACATATACAATACATGTACGTGTTTCATTTGTTTTCTCTAAAAATTAACATTTTAGAGATTAAATGAGAAGGCAACATTTTTGTGTAACGTTTCCTTTTATATATTTTTAATTACAGTGATTTATGAAATAAGAACCTACAAACCTTTTTTCTCCTCCTCTTGGATCACGGAATATTAGCTAATATTATTTATACCCAAAAGTAGATATATAAGAATACGAAATATATTTAAATGACTACTCTTCTAATAAATAGTGACGCTGTCACTCTGCTTGGTAATTGCTATTCAATTTGAGTTGAGGGATGAATGAGCAGTTTATGAAGGTCATAACTGAGAACTTTCAAGGGCATTGCTTATGAAATATGACATTTCTTACTAAGATTTTTCTTCATAAATTTGTTTGGATATGTATATTACTATTTTTACTTCGTATTGAATAAACGCTGAACTAAAAAGTTATAGCGTTAAAAAATACTATTTAATATTAAGAAGATGTAAAATAATAAAATTAAGTAAGCTTACTTGAAGTTTAAGATTATTATTCGTCACTATTCTGAAACGACATAAGCCACAAGATAATTCAAATATTTTTATTGGATACCAATATTATAAGTATAGGTACTTATTATAATAAAATAAATTGTTTTTTCTGTTAAGCCTTGTATGTTAAATTTTTAATTTAACTTTTAATAAATTGGCTTTACCATAATGACTTGGATAATAATCTCATTAATATTCGCATCCTATACTCAATTTTCCTCCACGATGAATAAAACTTTTACCATAAGAGAATTCGAACAAAATTCATTACCAAATTTGAGGCTTCAAATAAAATTTTCAATTAGATATTCCAATAACAATCATTTATCATGTATTACTTCGTTATTGACTCATAATACTCGTAATGTTGTCTTTAATAATATTTAAATAAAAGTGTTACCAATGATAAATATTACATAAAGTGTAAGGTTTATAAATAATTAAAATGATATAAATGAAAATTTTAACTAATTAAAGTTACTTTTAAACATTTATCGTGTGTAAGTGGAGCCGTGAAAATGTTTTATAAAGAACCATAAAACACGCAAAATCGAGATATTTGTTTTTGATTATTTTATCACAACCATAAAAAAGTACTTTTTAATCATAATTGTAATTAAATTTTAATAGCAAATATGTTTGACACTAATTAATAATATTTTTAAGTTGAATAAACTATCTAAACAAATATATTAAGATGAAAAATAGCTACAAAATATCTACTACAAATTCACAAATAGGACGTAGATAATATAATTATTATCCATAATAATATAATTACTATCGTATATAAGAAAATATTTCAAGAAAAGGGAGTTTCTCTAATCTCTATAGATTAGAGAAACTCTCTTTATATCTCTCTTTATATCTAAATATAATTTAATAATAATGCTTATAACATTAAACAGTACTCAACGTCATAAAATACAGTGAATATTATATTACTTCTTATAAACATTGAACAGTATTGAACTTTATAAAATATTGGAAAACTACGGGGAAAGGTTGACATGCCGTAAATAGACAAAATGCCACCATTTGTTTATTTTACTTTTCAATTTCAGTGCCAATATAAACTGGGAGATAAAAACTATTTTTATTAAAAATTGCTACGGAGTCTCTAAAAACACTATACATTTTCGCATGAAAATTATTTTCAAACAAACGATTTTAATTAGAACTACGTTAAGTACTAACCAATATTTCGTGCTAAAATACAAATTAACAGGTGGGTTGTTTAAAATATGTAAGATAAACTATTGGTTTGCTGAAAGACATCCATTTTATTTAATGCGTATGAGACAGACGGACGTAATACTGAATTATGATACAGGTTACAAAGACTTTGCAGCATTACATTATCAAGGTTAAAAGTACCGCAGGATATCAGCTGATTTACAGTCCAAACGTAGGTTTTTATGGCTATTTTCACATGAAATAAACACTAAACATTAGAGGATAAATAACACGTCATGCAACCAAATCTTATTGATGTGTATTATAACTAGAATGCGTAGAATCTAAACAGTTTTTATTACTTGCGTCCTCAGAAGATAATTACGTCACAAGGATAAAACTTACATAACGTAAATGTGCCAAATTCTGAAAAATCGTATTTATGGTGGAGATGTATTATTTATAAACTGTAAAAATCATATTGAATATGTCAAAAATGTTCTTTAATTCTATTTGAATAATATACCTTATCTTACATATATTCGAGACTGGAGAATTTCACAGCAACATTTGGAGATAGCGTGCGAAATTAATATTTTATCGATTTTGAAATGTCTCTCGCGTAACATTTACGTAACACAGAAACACATTAGATTGAATCGTGGTGGAATATCATAAAGTGATGAAAATTTAACAGAAAATGAAATTCCAATAGTAAATATATGGAGAATATAAGATCAGATGTATAATATGGTTGCCATAAATGAGGATTCAGCATCGCAAATATAACCAGCTCACTTTATTTTTCATGAGGAAATTATCACTGTTATTTGAATGTTATTTTTTGCATAAATTTAAGGAGCTTAGGGGTTAAAGGATATCGATCGCGCTTTGTTAGCGTGTTCGCGCCGGCGGCCGAGTGAGCCGCGACTGGGCGGCCGCCCGCCCTACGGTAGGGCGATGGTACACGGCTGCGCACCGCCTGTTTTTCTTACCGCTCATCAAACTAAATACATTACACGTGAAGATTTTCATGCCAGTTTATTTTACATCTAACTAAGAATAGACTTTATGATGTAGTATCGGAAACATATAGTGCATGCAAATCATCGCGCCGATTCCATACATCATATATTTTGGCAGAGTAAAATCGATTTAACGATCGAAACAGATTGAGCAGTCAGCTTTTTAACCGAGAAAGTCATTTAGCCTGGAATGCGAGATTATAAAAAACTAAATTGAAACATAATGTCTATATTTTTTTAATAATATATTAACTATAAATTGTTATTTTTATAGAAAATTTTCCATAGTTTTTCTTTAAAGATATATTTTCACGCTGAGTATTCTGTGAATACGGTACCTGTACTATGTTTCGCTAACCTATACTATGTTTGTAAGAGAGAATATCGAAGGCCCTTTAAAGTGGCGTAAAAATCCGGCAACACAACCAATGCGCGGACTAATTGCCATGCGCAGTTGTCCATGGGCGGCGGTGTTCTCTTACCACATATGAGACCCACCTGCTCCGTTACTAAAAAAAAGATAAAGATTTTCTTTGAAGTTTAAGCATATATTATAACATAGACATTCGTTCTTGTTCAAAAGAAACAATGGAACTCACAAACTGCAGTAGTTTTATGAATTTAATACGAAATGCAGTGGAATCTATACTTTTGACCTTCTTTCATTTTACTTTATCTATGTTTTTTCAAGTATAGCTGCAAGTTTTATTTACATAAATCTTAAGCTATACGTAAACAATTTTAAAGATAAACGTTTTAAGACTTTAAACTTAAGTTTACACTTAAATACTAGAAATTAGACGTATTGAATTTTACGTATAATTTATATCAAGGCATACACAACCTCAATTGATGGATATTCGAAATAGCCAACAAAATTTCAATATATTCGATTATCATACAAGTAACTAAATTCTACTTTTGTAATTGGAATTTAAAAAATAAATAATCAAAAATAAGAAGCAAATGGATTAACAGATTTTAATAAAATTTAGCCGAATTATATTCGATTATACCATACACGGAAGCTGTTACACCCAAAATCATCTCTTAGGTTATGTATTATAAAATTTGGTATTGAAATGATATTTACTGATGAAATAATCTTGAAAAAGAAAGGCTTTTAACATGGTAAAATTTTCTGTCTCTAATCGCAGTATAAGCTATTACGAATGACGCTACTATAAGTTTAGGAATTGGGTCACGGCACCAATATAGCTAGCGTGATGCCCTATACTCCAAACAAATCCAATTACAACACTGGTTTACTCTTGCTTTAGACAAAGAATTAACTCTCATTCAAGTTAGTAGTTCAGCCATTCTGCATTTTAAGAATTAATAACATACTAGCGCCCGTGTCCTTACTAAATCTTTTTTTTTATAGTATAGCAGACAATGGAGCAGGGTTCTCCTATATGGTAAGAGAACACCGCCGCCCATGGACAACCACGCCACAGTCCGCGCATTGGATGTGTTACCAGCTTTTTATGCCACTTAAGCGGCGTTTTTAAAGTTATCCACACTCACTCAGCGAAACAGTACAAGTACCGTTTCACGTTGAGTATTCTGTGAGCCCGTGCTGTCACTTCGGACAAGCTGGCCCAATTAGTGCGTTCACATACGCTTCAATGTGGCTCACTCAAGGGTGTATAAAAGTTAGTTTATTTCCGAATCTACAAGTACCAACTTGTTTTATAATTTTTGTATCATCTTTTTCATATTTATTTTGCCTAATATTAAATTTCACACCCAAAAAACATATTGTTCAACAAGTTTAAAACATGTTAATTTCATTTAATTATTTTATCAACCTACTTCGGTTCTGATTTATGGGTAGAGTAACACTACTATTTCGTGTAAACAGGCACTTTATTAAATAGTAAATTATTATAGTATACACGCAAAATAATTAATTCATCCATCGCCCAGATTTAGAAACTTTTGAAATAGACAATTGTACTGATAAAAAGGTGTATCGAGTGACAATTAATTTATAAAAACGTATAATACTTTCAAGTAAGAGCGACTGAAGGTACGCGCGTCCATCTTCCTCGAACACAATTAACAGGCACTTCGCTAAACTAATACTTCAACGATAATAACATAATAATTAAATTAACTCGCCATATTTATACTCAAGACACTGAGTTTAGTTTAGTATATTACAAAATGTCGGGTGTTATATTCGTTGTGTGCATCCCTTCTAGTAATTATGAGTATTTATTAAAGAATGGCAAACCTAGAGAATTAATAACAATAGATTCGGCGCCAAAATGCAAGTTAGAAGTTGAATTGCGTAATAAAAAGGCAAAAAGCATACCGATACATCTAACACAACGTTATTATAGCGAAATGTATGATCATAAACTCAAGAAAATAAGTGAAAATGATGGCCTAATAACCATGGAAAATGTACGTAACCAATTCATAATAGTAATATTAACATTTAAAACCTTAACTATTAAGTGATTAGTTAAAACTTTTATTAAAATAAAGTTAATTTAAATCTAAATGCTGACTTTGTTTGACAATTAAATATATCAAAGGATTGGTTTTTATTTTTATTACAGTTAATTAACAACCAAATGTAATATGTTAGGTAAGAAATAGTAGTCAATAATGAATTACATATAAATTTAACAGATTAATAACAAATATATCAAAATGTATGCCAGTAAAACTACAAAAACTTTATTTTTATATAGTATAGTGGACAACGGAGCAGGTGGGTCTCCTATTTAGTATGAGTACGCCGCCCATGAACAACCGCACCACAGTCCGCATACTGGTTGTGTTGCCGGCTTTTTTACGCCACTTCAACGGCATTTTTAAGGGCCTCCGATATCCTCGCTTACTTAGCGAAACACAGTACAATTACCGTTTCACGTTGAGTATTCTGTGAGCTTGTGGTGTCACTTCGTACGAGCCGGCCCAATTAATGCGCCCGCATATGCTTCAGCATGGCTCTGTCACGGGTAAGCATTATTTTTATTTTCTCTTTTAACAGATTTTGCAAGAGTTACTTAAAAAGCTGGAAGTAGAACATGTAGTGTGGATTAGCGACAGGATGGGCAATTATTTCGAAGTAATGTTTCCGCTATCTACTGGAGACAAATGCGAGACTATGCTTCATTGTCTCACACAGCTTGGTATTGGAGTTTCCTGCAAATCCATTGTAAGGTAAGTTTTTAAAGATTTATACTGACCTAGTAATTTAGTTTTCAGAGATTGTTTAAAAATGCCGCTTAATTGACCTAAAAATCCGGCACCATAACCAATGCGCGCATCGGTGGCGGTGTTCTCTTACCATTTAGGAGAGCTGCTCCGTTGTCCGCTATAGAATAAAAATATATTTCAATCTAAATATATTAACTTTATTTATTTTACTACCTTAATATTATTACAGTGTACTTCCCTGCAATGTTGTGCATTCATCTTTTGAACATAAAATCAACGACGAAGAAACACTTATGTAAGTTACTAAAATATATTATTATTTTTGGAATATTACAAAATCAATTTTGTGAATTACATACTTTAGTATATTTTTAGCCGATTTATATATTTTTTTTTATCTTTATCATTTTTGGTACTATTTACTGGTGTAGAATAGTCAGTTTCTAAGCAATTGCGAGATTAAATGATTTTTCAATACTTACTAATTCTTAGAAAGAAAGATGAAGATACACGACGCTGGCGACAGTTTGTGGAATCCATTCGATCAAAATTAACTGTGAAGCAAGTGGTAGACGGAGTTCGTGGTGGTGGTGAATTATCATTTGATTATCTTACATTAATTATTACTGCTGAGTAAGTTTGTTTTTTAGAAAGTTTTTTTTAATCTATAGCGGATCAGCTATCAGCTGGGTCTCCTATATGATAAGAGAATACCGCCGTCCATGAACTTCAGTACCTATTTACAAAAATTTGCTATTTGAAGACTCAAACTTGAGCATTTATTTCATTCTTAACTGTATTCTTAGCGATGCTTAAGCGAAAACTCAAATAAAATATCAATTATAAACAAACAATTTATTGCAACATCTTTAAACATTATTTACTTACTTAACTATTATTAGAAATAATTTTCAGACACTTTTGCAATCAGCTTCGCTCCGGCAAAGCACCCGCGGCTCTGCAAGGGCTGGGGGTCTCCATGGGCGGCGGACCGCTTGCCCTAGGTGAGCCTCCTGCTCATTTGCCACCGTTAATATAAAAAAAACTTTGGATATATAAAAATTAAAAAAAGAGACTTAACTCCCATTACACGGTGGTCATCCCGTTTTCTTCGTTTTCCTATTTTCTGTTATTGGCGTTGACGTTAAGCTGTAGCTTGTTGTAGTAAGTTGTAGTATGTTGCTAATTTCGGCATCTAGAAAAATATAAAGATATTATATCATATAATATTTATATATATCTCGAATAAGAGGCTAGTTACGCTTGTACTGCATAGTGGTGCGGTTGTCCATGGGCGGCGGTTACCTCTTTCTATACAAGAGTTCGCCTGTAACTAACCTGCCCAAACCCTAAATCATTAAAGTGTCTATACTAAAAAAAAAAGTCTCTACTACGTACCAGAGAGATGCCTTCCTGACTCCAAAATCTTTGTTTTCAGCTCACTGGCAGCACTAGGTCTCGTGGACAACAATGCTTCAAATATAGTAGCGGCCATGTTAGTCTCACCATTGATGGGTCCTGTAATGGCAATTACCTTTGGTACAATAATAGCTGATAGGAGTCTCGTAAAAAGTGGTTTTGAGAGTCTGATCATGGGAATGCTGGTGTCCCTACTCTTTGGTTTTATATTTGGCCTCATTCTGGGTACGACTGAAATGCCTTGGGGTTACGGTGATTGGCCAACGGAAGAGATGAAAGCACGGTATAAGATAATTTTGTTATTAAAACTTTAATATCCAACCACACAATAATTATATCATTCACTGTCAAATAAAAACATCCCTATTGACTATTCCAATTACTTAATTTTTTCATTATTTTTAAAATATAACATATTATATATATATTAACATATTAAATGATACTTCATTTATTTAATTAAGGGGCAATGTGCGATCATTATGGATGGGCGTTTTGTGGGCATTAACATCTGGCACAGGAGTTGCATTAGCGCTTCTTCAAGGAAGTGCAGGTCCACTCATTGGTATCGCAATATCAGCTTCCCTACTACCGCCAGTGGTTAATTGCGTATGTACCTAACGTTTTTGTATTACTATATTGAACAGTAATAAATTAAGAAACAAATTTACATAACTTTTTCTGTAATAACAATATTAGTTTTTCTGTAGTAACTATTATTGATATGTATATTTAGAGATTACTTTACAAGCTGTTATTTTTTTTGAATACAGGTTAGCTATTAAATGTCTTTTTATGTTATCTGTACTTATGAATACCTTTTGTTGCGTAGGTAAGCGTAAATAAAGCGTATTAAAGGTATATACATATTAATTTCCTTAGATTTAAATTGCAAAAAGTACCTAGGTACTTATTTATAGGTCTCCAATCAGTATCACTTGATTTTTTTCATTTTGCCAAGTAAATACTATTTGTAAAACGAAAATTCATTAGTTATGGTAACTCGGAAGTTGTGTGCAACTAAATAAATTTAAAATCTTGGCGCAAACTTACTAATTAGTTTAATATGCCGCTTTAATCTTGTCTTTAAATTATTTATATCACAACAGTCTATGATCTTTTCAATATGTAAGGGTTATTATAATATAGATACAAAAAATTATGAGTGATTGAATACCATTCAAGATGCAAAGGCAGATTATAACATTTATATAGGTACCTATCTACTCTGAGGAGATTATCTGAGGAGGCCACACGATAAACTAAAAAGGCTTTATTCACTTGAGTTCTGATCTTGCAGAACTATCTATTATTTCTTTTATGTATGTATTTCTAATTATTTAACTTTCTTAAATATATATTTTAGGGATTATATTGGGCCTTAGCATGCATTTTGCTTCTTTATCCCGATGTCAAGATCCCGCATTTGAAAGGCGAGTTAAACAAAGGGAATTCTACGTACAAACCACTTTACAACTCTTATATGCCTATCGAATTTGCTGTTAATGGTAAGAATGTAAATTTCTATAAAATAGAAGTGCTTAAATGTTATAAATAAATACTTTACGTTGTAAGTTAGAACGTTGTAGTTAAAAATGTACCACCGACGTATATAGTTATCTACATCGCTTCTTTTTTCATGAAATACTCAGAGCAACGATAAGCGAACTCAATTGTTATTTTAGGGATAGTAAGCTGTTGTCTGACGATTGTAAATGTTATTTGCATATTTATAACTGCAATAATATTTCTTAAAATCAAAGAAGTTGCGGCGCCTTATACCTCATCACCGGATTTGCGACGATTTTGGGAGCAAGACATTAAAACAGCACGCGAAGCTAATAGAAATAATACTGGAGCCGACGATGAACAAGCCGAGTAAGTGAATTAATTACACAAACTTCTGGGCGTTATAGTCACTAGTAGAACAGAAATTTCTTAACAGTGAAGATATCAAAGTGAAACTATTTTTATTTTTTATAGACAAAAAGATTAGGTATTTTTTTTTACACTAACCGACATTCTTATAGACTGGTATTAGAAGACGTTAATCAAGACTACGATGATATTAGAGAAAAGTTAGAAGCAGCTGTAAAAGAGGCCCTTGACGATGACACGTACCGGAAAGTAAAACGTATGAGTTATCAAAGCCATAACGCTGCTGAGGTAAATAGTTTCTTATCCTACAAGTACTTAAAGCAAATAATATAGCAAGCTATTTACAACATTTCATTGTATTACCTACATCGCAACAGGTTATCGGAACAATAGGGTTACACGCAAGAACTCCTGTATCGAAAAGATCGAGCGTTATTTCCAATGCCTTTCACAAAAATACCAACAATGATTCAAATATGAGCGATATTGCAACATTGGATAAGTTGTTGACGTCCTTGCTGGATCTTCAAAACAATTCTCCACACAGATCCCACTTTGGTACCCCAAGAGCTAGCCAAATGCCCATACTTGAGGAAAACACACTGAGAAATCAACCCGAGTCATGGCCTGACAAAATCTATGAAGACTCAATAGTACGCAATGTGTTGCTCAATTTGAAAGCAAGCAGCAGCGAGGAACCCTTCCTTACGCCAAAATAAAAAATCTGTATTAACAATTTATTACTGTTTTATTGATATGTAACAATCTTGGACGTTTACAACATGGTAACATGAATATTATTAAAAATAAATAATTTATTTATACAATCACAGCTCAGCTTTATCTCTTACTAATTATATTTACATTACTATTTTCTATCTTTTGGAACAAAAAAAAATAATTAAAACAAAACAATATGAATTATTTAACAATTTAATTAACTAATGAGTAATGAATAATCATGAGCATCAACAAGACTTTCGGTCTGCATTTCTCAAATTATTCTTATTATGCTTTACTTGTGAGGTATACACATCATAACCTAATGAAATAGTATTGTCATATAAGACCCTAAATCTAGTAGGTAAAAAGTAAAAATTTATAATTTGAGCAGGTGGCCACACCATCCATTCAGCTTTATATAGAGTTACAAATTTTTGTGCTACTTCCTCTTTGAAATTATCAACTGGATTCTCTTCTAATAAAGCTAAACTACCAAAAAATGTAACAATCATTATTGGCGAGAAAACTAATTGATCTAAAATTAGTTTTTTAATCACCATATCAGTAGTTTTACCAATAATAAACTTGTCAAGCACTTTATACCAATGGTGACAAAGCACCCCCACAGCAGCCCCAGAGAAGCCCATGTGCATAGTCCTTCTAAAGTCATATTTTTCCATATCTTTTTTATATAGTTCATATGTCTGTTCTATTAAATCACCCAATGCTGACAAGGACACAGAAATTGTCACATTTGTGTAAAATAAATATTGATTACTGAATGCTAGTTTACCCAATTGTTTTAATCTTGTGATTGAGCTAGATGATCGTACATTTGTAGCAAGCTTTCTGCATGTAATGGCTTGCATTATATTTCACCTGAAAAAATAATAATAAATATAATAGTATGCAAAAAATAAACACACAGATATTACTAAGCTTTTATTTCTGAGATATTTAAAAAAACATATTTATCTCTGCTCTTTCACATAAGTGTCATCTTCTTTAGTATGTTTCTTTGATCTATAGTGTTTTATATGTGATGTATAGATATCATAACCCAAAGAGATTGTATTATCATACAAAACTCTATATTTAGTTGGTAAAAAGTAGAAGTTAATTATCTGTGCAGGTGGCCACACATACCACTCTGCTTTATAAAGAATCCAAAATTTGTCTTTTACTTCATCTGTAAAATTTTCTACAGGATTTTCTTCAAAAATAGCTACAGTGGCAAAAAAAGATATGATCACAAGTGGAGAGCATATAAACTGATCCAGGAGGAGTTTCTTAATAACCATTTGAAAAGTGCGACCTATTATAATTTTGTCTAGAAAAATGTACCAGTTATGACATATTATACCAGAACTCATGCCAGACACTGCCATTTGTGCTGTACGTCCATAATCATATTTATCAATTTCTTTAACATAGAGTTCAAAATTTTGTTCTAGGAAATCACCAGTGGTAGAAAGGCTTATTGATAATAAAACATTAGTATAAAATAGATTCTTGCTGCTAAATGCTTTTTTCATAGCCAATTTACATGTTCTTATTCCATTATACATAAGTCTTCGAAGGGTCATTGAATATAATATAATTTCATAGAATTGTACCTTTAAAAGATTCTAGCATTACTTAAGTATATAAACCTGATAAATGTCAACAAAAAAAATTTCGATGGTTAATGTCAATATTGTAATTTTATATCTACCTTGACCTTGAAGCTAAAATTATTTAAAATATATTACGTCTTAATTGTTTATGATATAAAATCAGAAAGTATAATATTTGGAGTACTTCATTATTAAACTAATAAGCTTAAAATCAAAACAATTCCGTTTTCTTTACCTGTAGTTTAGTACAAGTTTCTTCATAGAATTTAGTAGATAATATAAAATAAAATAATATATACGTAAAATAAATTAAATGTAAAAGAAAAAAATATTTTTTGAAGATAAGTTTGTGAAAGACTTACTTTCTCCAAAACTACCAAATAAGTAATTGATAAAATAACTATTTTATGGTCTAATGGACAAATTCAAAACGCCGGCCACTTTTCGACTTTTATTTCCTAACCTCTTAAATAATATAAAAACAGCTGTGTTTGAATAGCCATTATAGCTGTTAAATAATAGAGAATAAACCACAGAGTACAGTGTATAAATACAGAGCATTGTTTACAGTGGTGTAACCTTTCTTATATTTTATAAGCATAAACTTTTAATTGAATTAGGGATACTTTATAAAAATAAGAATATTTAATACAGCCTATGTTGCATATAGTATGTTGTTATAGTACGTCTTACAGTGCGTGTTGCCAGTGTCGACATACAGTTCAGAAACATGGTCGCTCACGATGGGCCTAATGGAGAAGCTCAGGGTCACTCAGCGAGCTATGGAGAGGGCAATGCTCGCAGAATTGCTGTGAGATAAAATCAGAAATAAGATTATCCGCAACCAAACCAAAGTAACCGACATTGCCCGCCGTATTTGTAAGTAGAAATGGAAATGGGCTGGCAGCATCACTCGACGAACTAACCAGATCAAAACAGGTGGGAGTCTTTCGGGGAGGCCTATGTCCAGAAGTAGACTTAATAGGCTGATGACTTGTGAAAGGAATTTGTGTATTAAAATTTGGTAACTTCTAACTCTAGGTTAAATTTTTTAATGGAGAATACATAATAATTAAAAAGAGTAACAGACGATCGAACTGGTTACGAACTGGACAGCGGATTAGGAGCACACCAAACCAAATCCGTTCATCTGGAGTCAATACAATAATGTTCGGCGGACAATTCCGCCGAACATTATTATTTCGCGTTCACTTTGTTCGATGGTTTGCGCATTGAATTTCATCCTCTCCTTACTGAATCCGCGCGTATGTTGGCTCGGATCACATAAACGCAAGACAGAATCTTCTGGAGGTAGTACGTGCGTCCTAATTGTGACGTTTTACTAGTATTGAATTTCAGCTCTCTAAACTCCCTTCCTAATGCAAGATATTTTAACGTTTCAATAAGTCGCTCGTTGCCAGTAACAGCTTCTCTCATCACAGCATCAGTTTTCGTAATTAGAGGTTTTAGCAAATTTAAGAGCTCCTCAAATTTTTCATGATCTAGTCGCAAGTATTATTCATATGACTGAATTCATCTCGATTTTTTAGATATGTTAATTTGGCCCACTTTTTCTCTTTTTTCGTGATTTCTGTGGCGTCATTACTCTTGCCGCAACAACATTCGCAATTGTTGTGCGCTTGGATTAGATCTGAGGCATGTCGTTTGCAGCACTCTGTACACGCGGAAACTGCGAGATCCGACCGTCTGTTGTGACTGGCTACTAGGATGTGGTACCCCGTACCAAGTCATCTGTCCGCCTCGTATTAAATTCTATCGTCTATTACTACTTTAATGCAAATGTTGATGTTTTCTTCCATGATCTATTTTCAATTTCATAAGTAAATTTTAAATATAAAAATTATATTTAAGTATTATATACTTATACTGTACATTTAAGATTTATACATGTAATGAAAAAATAAACTGGAATAGATAAATTACACTGTTGAGTTGGGATAAACACATAAATATGGCAGGTTTGTTCAAACTTAGTTGTTTGTGATATTTTACTTTTTTGCAATGTTTTTAACAATATTTTACCGGCACAATTCCAGATAAACTAACTGTCGACCGCAAAGCTATGAAAGATAAGAGCACTGCACATCTTAGAATTTATGTTGGCGGTATTATGGAAGATGATTCATCTATAGAAGAAGTATACAATCACTTTATTCCATATGGTCCGATTGACGGAATCGTTATTAATCGACTTTTTGGCTTTGTTCAATTTCACAATGAATCCAGTGCCCAGGAGGCTATTGCTAAAGCAGATGGCTCTATATTTAAAGGAAGGAAACTTACTGTTAAATCAGTGTTGAAACCTAGCAGGTATTTATATTATAAATGTTACTCTTTTAATTGTGCTAGGATTATTATCAAGTTAAACGATTGGTTTTTTCAAAATCGATGCTCATCAACAACACAGTATTCAAGACATTATTTAAAATTATAGAAGGTTTATATGCAAGTTGGTTTAAAAATTAAATGACTGACACTGCAAAGATAACTTGTTTAAAAAATGCGGAAAATAGTCTTTCCTTGTATACAGAAAATTAAACAAAAATTCCTGCTACTTTATTTAGTTGATTTCATGGTTAATATAAGACATAATTCACAGTATTCAATTTAGAAAAACTAATTACAAGTGATGTTAATCTTCAGAATGGGACACTGGCAATTTGTAATTTGTAAATATACACAAACTCATCAGTCTCTTAAAAATCACTTTAATTTATACTTATTCATTTTATTCTATAAATGAATTTGTTCAGAATAGAAACTTACAGAAGTGGCCAAAAATAAAATTATCTTTATTCATGTCATCCTTGGTATAAAAACTGTTAAATACTGTGGAATAATTTGTGAAATATTCAGTTAAAAGTTATGTTGAATATGTATTTTTTCTGTAATAGGCATGTAATATACAAACAAGTGTTGTTAGCCATCATTTGTTATCTGTAGCTTCAGGTATCCAACAGAACTGGTTATAATAGACCCAGAAGTACCTCCTACTGTAGTACTCACTGATAACATAATAAATGCTGATGACAATCAAGATGATCCCTATGATATCCATGGTAAGAAGACTGATCATTAATATATTTATCCTGAGCATAATTAAAAAGTTCTATAGACATATTTTTTACTTATGCAATAAAAAATAGAAAAAATATACTATTGGTATTGGTGAAACAAACTATTTTCCATAACTCTATGTCTGAGCACTTATTTTATGTATTAATAAATATAGTTTTATATTCCAGAAGAACAAGAGGTGATAGAGGACATTCACAATAGAAATTGGAATGAGCTACCAACGCGTGGAGGCCGCGGGAGAGGTGTTCTGAGAGGAAGAGGTCGAGGGCGTGGTGGTCCAGTTTTTCCTGATAGGTCATCAGCCAGAGGTATTTAATATTATGTTCAATATTGTATAATAGTATGATAATTTAGAGAATTATAATTAACATATATATAATAATATTAATTTGGCATATATCTCCCTTCAGCTTTTTTATCTTTATTCAATGCTTTATAAAATGTTACAGTGATCAGATTTAGGTTAAATATGAGCTGTTTTGTTCGATAATCTGTTTCCATCTAGATGGCAGCTTCATGATGCTCCCGTCGTAGAAGCCCCTCTTCTTATTTGTGAAGAACTCGGACAGCCACTTTACACAAGCCTCTTTTTAATTCAACTTTACACCACCAAGGGCGTTCGTCATGGACAAGAACAGGTGGTAATCACTTGACCCTATGTACTGGCTGTATGGCGGATGTCGAGTCAACAACAAAGTGTGGGGTGTAAGGTTGTCCTGGTGAAACACTACACTCTTCCTGTTGGTCCACTTTCATCATCAGCCCATTTAAGTCCACTGCTGGACATAGGCCTCCCCCAAAGACGCCCACCCGCTGCGATCTTGAGCG
>DWCF01004446.1:0-16447 GCA_018230265.1 Delias oraia | reverse complement strand
CTCAAGATCGCAACAGGTGGGCGTCTTTGGGGGAGGCCTATGTCCAGCAGTGGACTTGATAGGCTGATGATGATGATATGTTTCTTGATATAAAATCCACCTCACCTGGTGATCATAGTGAGCTGGTCCATTTTCAACGCACTTTCGGGCGAATCGAACGCGACCGTGCATAGCACTTGTGTCTGACCTCGCTGAAACAAGGCACTGCCGTGGAGTGGCTCGTACAGTGATACCTATAAAAATATAAAAAAATCTATACATATAACTACAATGTAAATTCCATGTATAATTACGCAATTTAACGACAAACTCCTTAAAACTTCGAACTTCGGGTTTTTGTTGGTTTAGTTTGTATTTTCAATAAACATTAATCATTTTATAAGTAAAAGTACTGTATTTTTTATGGTTTACCGGACAACGGAGCATGTGGGTCTCCTTTATGGTAAGAGAACACCACTGCCCATGGACAACCGCGACAGTCCGCGACTTGGTTGTGTTGCCGGCTTTTTACGCCAACTAAGCGGCTTTTTTAAAGCTCTTTTGATATCCTCGCTCACTAAGGGACACATAGTAAAAGTGCCGTTTCAAGTACAGATACTATTTTACGCTGACTATTCTGTGAGGCCGAAATTAAAAAAAAGCTTAACTGCTGAGTACATTTAAATACATTATTTTTAAAACGAGAGACAAACGAAATTGACTCGAACTAGTCAAGCCACCTACGATAAGCCACCGCCCATGGACATCTCAAGGCTACAGCTGGACTGTGGATGTCTTATCGCGTTCTAACCACGAAAAAAAAAATTCTAAATCATTATCAAAGGATCATATAATCATAATCATTATCATAAGGATATTTAGAAATTTATTTCTCTTAGACAAAGGTCAAGAAACCATCTCACCATAGAGTATATTATAATTATACATTAAATCTAAAAAATATATATACACAAATGATTTACCTCACAGGAAATATTTCTAAGTTCATCCAATTTCCTACCATCACATCGGATATCATTCTCGAAGATTAAATCCCTAAAAATTTGTTTCAAATTCGCATTGAAAGCGTCTTGCAATTTACCAACATCGACTTCTGTATCTCGCAATTGATTCAAAACCGTCTGACGCAAATCTGATATTGCATTGTCTCGAGATATTTTGTCATGGCTAAAATCGCTGTAAAACAAAACATTTTAAATTACTTATACTAGAAAACATAGACGGGTAGTTACATCATTTATAATTCAAGATGGGCTGGACAAATGTTCATAAAATATGATATGGAAATGGCTGACCAATTCAATTATCATAGATTTCATCATCATTTCAGCCATAAGGCGTCCTACGGAACTGCTGTTTTTACAAAAAAGGATAATGTTTTAGGTGTATTTATTAGTATAGAATGATAGGTCGAAGGATTAGTGTGGGCTCATAATTGGACTTGGTAGATTGCGTCAGACAAGCAAGCATCTGTTATGTCAATTAATATGTTAAAATTATATGTAAAAGTGACATTAGGTATTATAATACCTCAGTATTTCTCTTATTTTCATACTAGACAGGGTTTTGATGGAATCAATAACACTCTGATTAATTGAATCTGGTATTTCATATTCACGCTTCATCCTCCCATGTTCTTTCTGCATTTTTTCTATACCTCTCACTATATTTTGAGCTTCTTTAGTGCCTGAAAATATTTTTGTAAGAAACAGTGACTATTAAAATTTACTATCTTTATAAAGAAATATATTTTCAATCATGTGTTTGATGGCATTCAATAGTAGAAAAGTGGACTTACATTCATACCTAATTTGATGGCTTTAAGTAGATCCTGTTGCAAGATATCTTTAGCATACCCTTCCAACATCACAACCAGATTAGTAGCGGCTGCTGTTACAACTAGATTTAGTGTAGACTGTTCTAGTTCTCGTCTAGTGGGGTTTACAACTATTTCATTGTCTATTTGTCCTAGTCTGAAATGTTATAAGAGTTTGAGTATAGTTTTTATTTAATTTGTTTAAAATACTTAGTACTGAAACTTTCTTTGGATAAAATAAACCAAGTTTCCATAATGCTTGTTTCCATAAAAACTAATATAGTTGTAAAATAGAAGTACCTTATGGCCCCTATGGGCCCATTCCATGGGACATCAGACAATGCTAAAGCAGCACTGGCTGCATTTATAGCAGTAGTTTCAGGCAGATTTGTTCCATCAACAGCTAACATATTACATACTATTTGTGTGTCAAAGTTATAACCCTGAGGGAATAATGGTCTAAGAGATCTGTCTATAAGTCTAGAGGTTAGAATTTCTCGTTCCGTTGGTCCTGATTAAGAAAAAAAATTTTAATAAGTAATGACAACATATTTTATAGTTTATAGCTCATAGTTTGAGAAAGTGTTACATGTCTTTATAATAAGAAAATACTTATTTGTTTTGTTAGAGCGCAGTAAAATTATATACTATGCATCATTATGAAGTTTACATTCTAACCTAATTCTTTTCTTAAGAAATTTGTAGGTATACGTCCTGCAGCAGCAGCTTTTTGTCTGTAATCTACTACAAGCGGAAGAAATGAAGATGCACTTTGTTTGGCCTTTGATACAACTGTAGAAAGTACACTTGTGTTCCCCAGTGTTGCAACACAGGCACCATCAGCAAAACGGGCATAGCGGCCAGATGATAATTTCAGTTTTGTGCTATAACAATAGTATGAAGAGATTAAGTATTTTAGTTTAAAATTCACTATGAGTTTCTATATAAATGATCATAAAAATATTAGGAAACATAATACAGACACATTAAATATTTTATTAAATAATTTACAGGAGAAAATCTAATTGCTACAATTGTATATTTCTTCTAGTTTTCTATATTATAAACGTGTTACTTACTCATTAGAGAATTGTATGTCAACTTCAGCAACATTTATTTGAGTAGCAAAATGCTTTGTATACTTGTTACTAATACGTAATTTGGATAAAATAATGCGGTGTTTCAGTAACATTTTCACTAAATAAACCGCAATAAGAAAGAAAACATTGATAGGCTCTATACTAATTTTAAAAAATTTAACAACTTTTAAAATTTACAAAATAATATTATTAATATCAAAACCTATATTATTTATCTTGAACTAAAAAAAATGTTTTTAAATTTTCGAGGTTACTTTTGAAATTCTTATACTGTTTTTTATTCAATAACAATTGACAACTGACAATTCGTAGCAGACATTCTTCCTTGTATTCTGTGCCTATATTAATATAAACTATTTACAATGCCAAGTGGTCCCAACCCGTTAGCAAGGCCGCTAAACGTATTACATGATCCGAGTGATCAAATTATACAAGCAAATAAGCTTCAATAAGAGAAAAACAAAAATTCAGATGATAGAGTTCTGTGTAGGGACCCCTAAATACTTCCTTATACAAATATGCGTTTATTATATCTTATTTTGTAATCATAAAATATTTTAAAATATTTATTTAGATTTCTGCATCAAGATCTAAGGATTTTTTATTCTTAAGCGGCAACACTGCTTAAACTGTTTGACGCTTGTTGGCTGCTCTGTTAATTTGTCAAAAACATCTGTTTTGTTGTATATAAAACATTTCAAAGCTTGTTGCTCTTTTCTAAATAAGAAATTATTCGTTTTTTTATGAATAGTATTAGTCTAAAAATCATGAAAAAAGTTCAAGGAAATGACTCATTCCAACGGATTAATTACCTATATCTGGTATATAAGTAATTAGAATAGCTGTATTTTTTAATTTTAAATATATTATGACTACTTTTACCATTTAAATCATTTTCGATTTCAGATAAGTAAAGAGATATCTGCTATTAATCCTGCGTTATCATCATATTATGGGAGCCTTGCTCTCAATGTAGCCAAGAAGAGTGTGCTGAAAATGTAAGCTTGTAATTTATGTATATTTAGTATACAAAAAAATTTTAAAAACATGTTAATAAATTAAAAGATGTTCCCTTTTGTATTTCAATTCGGTTTAATTTAACATTTTTTTTTGTTTCAGTCACCCAGATATAAAAAGGCAAATATGTAAAAAATGTAAGTGTTTACTGACCAATAAAACAAGTAACATTAAAATAATAAATAAAAATAGATCAAAATATATAAAACGTGTATGTAATATATGTAAAACAGAGAGAAACTTTCCAGCAGATAAAAATAAGGACCATACAATCTGGTTAGAGAAAGAAGAAGCAGTCATTGAAGTTTTAAGTTAAGATGGGGCAAAAATAATTAATGTTTAAATAAAATTAAATGTGTTTCTCAATAATAAGAATATTTTACTGTTATGCTTTAGATGTATGGAATTAATTTATTGGATATAAATTACTTGTTGACATAATGTTATATATTAATTATGAAATTTAATTATGTTATTTTTCTTACTGAGACATGATTAATGACAATGATCGGGGTGGAGTTTGCGACATATATCGGTCCTCACTTTCGTCTTACGGTCCGCGGCTGCAGTTTGGAGCCTTTTTGCAATGACGTCCCTATCCAGATGTGTCGTATAGAGATTGAATGATAAACAAGAGGCTCACCTATGGTATCCTTGTTGGGCCGCGGGTGCTTTGCTGGCCTTTTAGGTATAGGTAATCTCTTTATTTCAAGGTTCCCGAATTGCTATAAAAAATGCTCAGTTTTGGTACGAAAGACATCGAGGTAATAAGGATGAAACTTAGTATTCTACCTCGATGTTCGATGATAAAATTTAACTACAGGGTATTATTACCTGATAACCAAACACCCACTCGCACTCCATTCCATTCCCCGTGATGACAGCTCTACACTACACCACAGACTATTTTGTTAATAAATGTGATATTACAATGCAGACAGCATTTTTCAATCATAAGTCAATTTAAAAATTCTACAAATAAAACTTCGTAGTCCTTCATAGTTGGACCTGCGGTAGAGATTTAGAGCGGTAGAGATCTAGAGTCGCAATACCGAGGTATGTAAAATTTTTATGAATTATACATGAGTACAGCGCGCTATAAATCAAATTCAAATGCTATCCTTGTTTTAAAACAAAACGAATTTTGCATATTTTCGGCGAATGATAAAGAATTTTCTAGATGTTATGAATAACGATTCAATTCTAAGAAATATAATGAATATAATTCTACTGTATAATATAGTTATGGGTTACACATTACGTCCCCTACTGAACAAATAGGTATATAATATATTCAATGTATCTTGAAAGCCAAAAAATATTAATAAAATATGCTAAATTATAATACAAATTTAATTGTTATATCGAAATCCGTCTAATGTGTTTGTTAAACTGACCATATAGCAATAATGTTAATTCTTCTCGTTAAATGCACCTTATTTTAATTATTTCTATTTATGAGTTGAAATAATGCCTTCTCATTATTTTACATTTTTCATTTTATTTAACTGTTTTGTATTGTTGGTTCAACCTGTTTGTATTCTATTATATATATATTTGTATTATATTATATAATTAAATAAATACTAAAATTAATGGATTTGGCATCGAAAGAATAACATTTGGTTTTAAATATAATTGTTTAATGAGGTTACATCAAACAGAGTATATTTTATATTTTATTTAGGAATCACTCATACTCATAAAGTTTTCCAAAATCGGATTAATTCTTTAAGTGTTCTATCTGGTCATAATCATAAATGCAGACCAGCACGAGAGTGACGCAATATCTGATCCTTTCTTTCAAGTAAAGCAACGTTGATAGAGGCAATAAAATTTACGATACTCAGGTAACTTAAAATAACAATAAAATATTTTATTACGAACTTCGATTGAAAATTGAGTTTATTTCAAAACTTTATACTTTATTGCTTCATAAGTATAACGCAATTCAGCCACTTGTAGAAATGTAGTTTAACTATGAAGAAAGTTCTTCACAGAATTAGTATTTTATTGTATTTAGTTTTAGTGAATTCGTCAATATATTCTAATTTAAAAGAAAATGATCTTCAAAGGATAGAATCAGATAAAAAATACCTTTATAAAGATAGCTATTTAACAGGAAACGATAGAAAAGCTACGGATTTTGCTAGAAAGAGAGTTTTTCAAATTCTTAAACGTAAAGATGATGTTAGCATACCGGATGACATTAAAAATTATAACCTCGAAAAGCAAATATATAGAATGGATCCAGTGTTGAATGTAATAAAAAGAAGTCCGGATGGACGAAGGAAGTATTTAGAGGAGACCGAAAGTATCTCCAGTAGCAGTAACGAGGGGAAAAATTGGAAAGAGGAATGGAAAGATCATTGGCTTTTGAAGAAACTTGAAGCTGTAAACTCGTCATTCCCAAAAGGGGATATAGTTAATATGGTCGCGGCGAGTATGAAAACCATATAAATATTTCTATTCAAACTAATATATCTTGTCTAACTCCTGCCAGGCACGCGATAAGTGCTTTTACTTTTGACATTTCATTTACTATTTCAATTACTATTTACTACTCATTCATAGCTTGAAAGATTATTAAATTACTAATTGACCCCGGCAAACGTTGTGTTCAGATATAAAAGTACTAATATCTATATTAAACAATAAGTACTGGTAGAAAAAGGGATAATTTATGATTGTATGTATTTTTCAATGCTAAATAATAAAAAATATTTTGGTTTGGACCATCCTTAACATTTAGAGATACGTAAAATAGATGTTGACTGATTTTCAAGCGTCTCTGATATACAAACAAAATTTCTTAACAATCATTCGAGCCATTTCAGAAGAGTTTGACAATAAACACCGTAACGCGAGGTTTTTATTGATTTGTAAGGTTATATACCTTTTATTAATTATAAATGAATAAGTTAGTCGTTTCTCTCTAAACAAAGACACGACAATCATGTTTATAATTCCACTAATTGTTTTCTCAATAATTGCAATAACACTTTTAGAATTCACTCATTGCTTCATTCTTAGCAGCAATACGTTCATAAATTCAGCAATCAAAACAATATAACATTTAATTCATACAGTAACAGCGCTAAAAGCGGAAAAAGAATAATTAAGTAATGATAATTTATTTACAAATAAGATAGCATATTTATTTTCAAGGACCATGGGGAGTTCCATGCGGCGATCCCAACCAACATGACTTTCCATGGGGTACATGCATGTTGCCAATGGAATGTGAATCAGAATACAGAATTTACCGCGGTGATTACTTCTGCGGCCGAACTAAGTTCATTTGCTGCGCATTACAAATGACGACATACGATCTTTACACCGGTTTCGATGTATCCTTCGAAGATTCCGATCTAGCAACGGACACTGACGAGAAACGCAATAGAAACAGGGGCTCGAAGGAGAGACGGCGCAGAAAGAAAATGCGCGAACAGAAACGGCGAAGGCGCGAGAGGCTGAAGAGAAAGCGTAAAATAAAACGGGACATCAGAAGAATCATACGCGAGATCACAAAGATTCTAAACAGATCTTTCAGGAATGGTACGACATCGAGAAAGAAGAAGACGAAGCAATTGAAGAAGTTTATAAAGGATATGAAGAGGAAATACAAGAAAGACCGGAAAGTAGTGAAGGATATTCACGAAATGGAAATGATAAAAATTGATGCGGCACTGCAGAAGCGACTAAACGAGATAAAAGGAATGAATGAGGAGTATGTGAAGAATTCAACGTTCAGAGATATTGTTGTAAACGGTACAATTGATAAGAAGAGTGTGAGGCTGATGATGAAGGCATATCCGGAGCTACGAGAGTTATTGCATACGAGAAGGAGTGGACAGGCACCAGATTATTTAGATTACGATGTAGAGTACGGTATGCTGTATTATTAGCGTATAAATATATTTTGAGCATAGATGAAGTTTTATTTTAAATACTATATAAAGAGAGGGATATCTATAATATCATAGATTTATAACTAAATGGAAGCTGAAATGATCTAGATATGATTTGTAATTTATTTTCATTCAAATAGATAGTTTTTATTTGTAATTCATATTACAGGGTTTTCTTAATATCACAAATATCTTTTAACATGTAGGGGACAAAGGGGTTGGCGTAAAGTACCTCCGATGTTAATATCCATCCAAGTATCAAATATGTTTTTAAATAAAATTTAAATAATTCTATTCATGACGGGGATCGAACCACGTGACGTCATGAGAGCATGCAAGACTGCTCTACAATGACCCCGTAGTTAGGTATTACTGGTATTAATTCTTTTTTTTTATAGTATAGCGTACAACGAAGCAGGTGTGTTTCCTATATGGTAAGATAACACCGCTGCCCATGGACAACCGCTCCACACTCCGCGTATTGGTTGTTTTGCCGGCTTTTACACCGCTTAAGAGGCATTTTTTAAGGGCCTCCGATATCCTCACTTACTCAGCGAAACACACTAGAAGTACCGGTTCAAGTACAACTACCATTTAACGCTGAGTATTCTATGAGCCCGTGGTATCACTTCAGACGGTCCGACCAAATTAGTGCATTTGAATATGCTTCAGCATACCTGTCCGACGGGTGATAAAAAAGACGCAGTAATAAAACTCCCAACGCGAATGAGTTACGGCTGTAATTTTAAACCCAATATCTAATCTGCAATTGTCTGGAGTGTTGCCAGTGCAACATCGACCCTAAATAATGCGAGTTACTTTTGGCAGGATCTCTGCGGTATTCAATTCGTCAGGGCAACGAACTATGTTTTTAAAGTCATACCTCCATTTAGGAGCAAAATTTAGCTAGAAAATTGCGTAAAATCGTAGTAGAACATGTTACGTCCATTTATAGTCCCGATGAAATGGTTGGCGATTTGTTTAACGTGAAATGTTTATGGGTTTACGTAAAACATCTCCCAAGTTAGTCATTAACATTTCAATGAGATTTGGTTTTAGTTCCACTTGTATATGTAGCAATAGCTATGCGTGCTATGTTGTGGAAAAAAAAGTCAGAGTATGGTTTTTATAGAAGCAGTATTCAGACAATAATCTTTTCAAATAATATATTTTGAAATTGTGATATAATTTACATACATAGGTACATAATTTAAGTTAATTTATAATTTATTCGGTTTTGGAAAGGCAGACAGTGGCCGGACGTGTCTCTTAACACTGTATTACTGTGAGAGAGCCGCAGAAATATATCTTAACGCACTAATTGGGCCGGCTCGTTCGAAATGACACAATGGGTTCACAAAATACCAGCGTGAAACAATAGTTGTGTTTTGCTGAGTGAGTGAGGATAATGGAAATTCTTAACATTATACCGCTCAAGCGGCATATAAAGTCGACAATACAACTATAACGCGGATTGCGGTACGGTTGTTCATGAACGGCGATGATCTTTTACCATAAACGAGATCCGCCTGCCTCAATGGCACCCCGCTATATAATAAAACAAACATTAGATATCTAATACATCTTATACGGTATTAGGTAATTAACTAACCAAGCAAATCCACGAAGCTTTCATGCTAATACCGAATCGATTTACGAATGCTTATATTGGTCAAACAAAAGCCAACATTGAGTACTGATATAATGCAAAAAGCTCTATTAAGTTTTCTTATTATAAACCTTCATAAGAATGTGTATTAACGGCTCTAGATTTACAAAATGACAAGTAAAACTGAAGGTTTGCACCCTTTATCATTGCCTATATAAAAAGAAATAAAATAAAAATCATTTAGTTCCTCTCAAAAATATACAAGTTATCCTTAAATTTCTCATACACGTCGAAATCTTTGAGAGAGCTGGAATTGAAGGCTCGAAACTCTTACGACAAAATCTCCAGACTCCTCCAAACAGCGAATATTTGTGTTTAACAAAAAGTAAATTGTATGTGTGTGTATGTGTTATGCGAATGTTTTGATTTACGTATCAGTGTGTGTGTCTGTGAACATACGTACGTATTAACGATTTATTTATTTTTCATTAACGATAGATGTCAAATTTAGGATAATAATGATGACACAGTGCCAAGGTCAATGAACCAATACGACTATCAACGATTCTTGTAATTCTGGATCGATATTTGCGTGATTATACTCTATGGTCACATTGTAAACGCAAATAATAAAATACGCAACTGTTTGGCGTATTTTTACCAAAATATAATTCAAAATTTGACAAAGCATATAATAAAGTGCTTTTTAGCTAAGTTACTTAATTCTCTGGAGTTATTGACATTTAATGTAATTGCTTTTCGATCGGCAAGGACAATTTTTGTCAAAACTTAATTAAGTTGTTTGGATGTTCTTACATTTAGGTCAATTCTTCCAGTTTGTAGTTGGATATTTTGTATGATAAGAATAAATCACAGTATATTCAGTGTGAAGCGGTACTTGTACTATGTTTCGTTGAGTGAGTGAGGTTATCGGAGGCTCTTAAAAAGCCGGCAACATAATGCGCGTACTGTGGCGTGGTTGTCAATGGGCCGCAGTGTTCTCTTACCATATAGGACTTGCTCCAAGGTCCGCTATACTATATATAAAAAAAGCTCATATTTTCTCAACATATTGAGCACTTTCAGCGTTGTGAATCTAGTGTATAGTCTATTATAAATATATAATGTAATATATATAATATAGTCTATTGTAAATTGTGACAATATATAATTAAAATATTATATAATTTTGTCTAGTTACACGCTTCAGAAACTGCTAAAACTCGAATTCTCTTTATTCTTGAATCTTGTATTCTCCACAGGTTTAACTGCTTCTACCGGATTCGAAACCAAAACTGGTTGCAAAACAAAAACAATTGATTGCCTAAATGGATTGCTACGTGAACTTTACGAAACTATATTAAAAAAGATTTATATATTTCATATTATATTATATTCGATACAGATTTTTGTTTATGATTACAACAGAAAAAGGTGATCAGCTTGCTCTATTGCTCGCTACAAAATTAAGAGGCCTTTTTTAACTTATATATAACCTACTTAAGCAATTTACCATCGCAAAAAGTCGAACTAATTACTTAATTTAAAAATATAACAATCGACTAACGCCCAACATTATGATGTAAGTAGTTAATTCAATTATATCTATTGTATGAAGCCCTCCCAAGTTGATACACATCGCATCTTCTCAATAATGTCACGTTGACGTCTTTGTAATACGGCAGTGGTAGGCGCTAGGTATGAATATGCCTTATTTCAACCAAATTTTTGTTGAATAGCGGGCAATGGAGCAGACAGGTATCCTCTATGGTCAGAGATGACCGACAACCGCGCCACCGTTTTTCCGGCTTTTAACTGCGCTTAATCGGTATCTATGGCCTCCGATATCCTCACTCACTCAGTGAAACACAGTACAATTTATATTTCACGCTAGCATTCTTTGAGTCCGTGGTAAAACTTCGGACGTGCGGTCCCAATTAATGCATCAGCAAATGCTTCCGCAAGGCTCTTCCAAGGGTTCTAAGACAGTCGCCCGGCCACTGATAAGCCATCCAAAAGACCTGATAAATTATGGACTTTTATTCGGGGTCAGGATCGAACCTGATACCTCGCTTTGTGGTAAGATAAGACCGCCGTACCACTTCAATGTTTTCCGTTAATCAACTGAACGTTTTGTAAGGCATTTATTGCCGCGGTCCTGTGGAATCAGGTGCATAAATATTTCTTAACCAATAATTATACGGGGACTTATAAAAATAGCGTACCTATTCCTAAAAATCCGGCAATGCAGCCGTAGCTGGGGGAGGTCATGTGCGGAGAACCACTTAATCTAGGTGATCCCCCTTCTCGTTTGTCTTCATATTTTAATAAAAAACTTAGCTACGAGGTTCTCATAACAGTCAATCCATAATTGCAAAACACAACGTTTAAAATAAACCTTAATATTCCCATTGCAATTTAGCTCTAGATTGTCTCCTGAGACTCGGTCGATACGTTAACAGCGCTTGGCCTTGTGCCAAGGCAATGTATGGACTTAGGTAGCAGATACAATGTTGGCAGTTCCTAATTTGATAGATGAAGATTGTAATGATTGCGTCTTTAAAGACATCATTCCTCACTTCTTGTATGATTTCCTCCCCCTATATTTTCCTCGCCCTACTTACTCAAAATGTATTCTTTTTGATATGTTTTGTCCTTTTCTTAAATTTAAATTATCTAAATTTTTATATATGAATGAAAAAAAGGGAAAATATTAATTTTTTTCTTATTGATAAATTATACTTTTACTAGCTATATATAAGATATGTATCTTGCTCAATTCTTCCTTATTTATGTATTCCTATGAAGGTCTTATTTTTTTATATAAAAAGTCACAAAAGCGGAAAAAATAAGAAGACAATTCTTTGTTTTACTTTAAAAGATAGGTATATGTGTGTGGAATGTTTGACAGATGACTACAGAAACGATGGCTTTCGTCAACTGTAAGAGATCACCGCCGCACATACGCCACAGATTGCATTTGGGCTATGTTGCCTGCTTTTTATGCCACACATAGTATAATTTAATAAACTTCCAGTACTCTATGCAGTAGTATTTATGCAGTGAAATACAGAACTGTTTCTCGCTCCCATTCTGTGTGCCCATGCTATGAATCTAGAAGAGCCGGTTCAATTACTGAATTACGGCTTTCCCACGGGTAACATGGTAAGACACTCGCCGAGCTATTATTAAGCCCTTCTTAAGACGGAGTAAAGTACAAATTTAAATTGAGATTTTTATTAAGATCGGTGATCGAATTCCATACCCATGACTTCACTATAGCTTACAAGACCGCACAAACACAGGGTTTTTAAAATTTCTCTCTTCGAGCTACACGAAATTGTGACAGAGATTTAATCAAGGAAGACAAATCGCCACTGCTTTTCGACTGCGCGATCCATTTTGTTTATAATATAATATTTTCGATAGTAAAACCTATGTAAACAGAGCCTTAGTCTTGCCGTAAATGTTTACGATAAACAGTGGCGCTGCACTGATTCTCAACAAACGAACCGCTGAAACAATATATATTAAAATATATCACGTTGCCATTAAATCAACATAATGACAGGAAACTGGTAACATTGCAGTTAAATTCCTAAACGATCTGAGCTTCTTGCCTGTTCTCAATTGCCGCGTTCCTGAATAGTCTGTAACTGGACTAACTCGAATAAAGTCTTTTTACCATATACATCATGAAAGATGTATGTTTATTTTTTGTAGGCATCAAGATCTATATCTCATCGTTAAGGCAGATTTAGTAAGAATTATTAATGTGCGACGATTTTTTCTTTAACTTACAAATCCCATTACAACGAAATTCCTTTGAATTTTTCTGGTTAATATATCGCCTGTTACTCAAACAACGTAGCTTTCTATTGGATGGTCTTTACATATGAAATTGGCTACTTTGATCTCAAATATTTTCTCCGTGGTTAGGAATTCCAATTTAAAATGTATACATCTATTTACTCATGTGTTTGTGTTTTGAGAACCAGAATTTATACGTGAATATACTATATTATATTGTATTATATACATTTATTACTTTAAACTTACTTT
Organism: Delias oraia; assembly: GCA_018230265.1. NCBI lineage: Eukaryota > Metazoa > Arthropoda > Insecta > Lepidoptera > Pieridae > Delias > Delias oraia. Next base: position 2,932 of record DWCF01004446.1, on the reverse strand, counting down.
TTAAAAACCATGTTTTATTTACTTTAATATTCTCTTGTCTGTATTTGTTGTTGCAAACATGAGATAAGTCTTTAAAATGTTCTGATTAGGAAATTTATAACTTTATTAGTTTATGAAGTTTTTTTTATAGTATAGCGGACAACGGAGCAGGTAGGTGTCCTATTTGGTAAAAGAACACCGCCGCCCATGGAAAACCGCGCTACATCCCGCGCATTGGTCGTGTTGCCTGCTTTTTACGTCATTTAAGTTGCATTTTTAAGGGTGGAGACCCTTAAAAATCCTTATATTCTTACTCAGCGAAAAACAATAGAGGCACCGTTTTAAGTATACCTACTATTTCACGCTGATTATTCTGTGAGTCCGTGGTATCACTTCGGACGAGCTGGCTCAATTAGTACGTCCGTAAATGCTTCAGAATGGCTCTCTCACGGGTGTGACAGGTATAAGAGACTCACCCGATATAATTGATAATTATCCAGACCAGGATACGGACCCGATACCCCTCGCTTCATGGTAGACCCATTAAACCACTTAGCTACCAGGCTCTCAAAATAAATAAAATTAAACCCTAATTATTTACATAAATATAATTCAATAAAGCCATTTCAAACAATGTATTCAATTTGTATGTGTCTAATCAAAGCTAAACATTGTAAGACCATAGCCGCCATAAAAATGAGCGATTTGGCACAATTATGTATTGTACACGGTAAATTGTGTTATTACAGCGTATGCAATAAAGATTGTCGCAGTATGGTTGAGTCATAATACTATTTCGCGATACCCTTTAAAGGGAACGTTTCATTATTATTATTATTTTTTGAAAAAATACACAAAATGTTGGCTTATTTGGCCAGATTATTTTAAAGACGCACCACGGACTCACCGAAAACCATCATGAAATAGTACAGTCCTTCGCTGAATGAAGTTATTTCGCTTAAGCGGCGTAAAAAGTCTGAAACACAACCAAAGCACGTATTGTAATCTCTGGCGCTGCCACGGGTAAAACAGTGTTGAGATACTCGCCCGGCATTGTCAAGAATGAATAAATTATACATTTTTATTCGGACCGGGGATTGAATCCGATACCTCGTTTTTTAGTTTTGTGGTAACGTATATAAAATTAATGTCTTCGTAAAGTTTGATAATGACTAGTAGGTACACATTGCTTCTTGGGACTGCACTCTGGCTGGGTGCCAGCGGCGCTAATTTAGTGCCGAACTTGTACGTGTTGCTCTTATTTATCTCTCCTACTAAGTTGGTATCTGTTAGAGCGATTTTTATTAAGTATTTACGCCATTTCGGTTAAATCACTCGGTTTTTAAGGTTCACATCTGACCATATTTTAAGGTCCCGCACCACCATTACGACATAAAGAACTTAAAAAAACTACTTATCCCCGAAGAACCGGGCACGCACCCGTATCTAAGCAAGGCTAGTGGTGTCCATGAGCGGAGGACTACTTATCCCAGATGAGCCCCTTGCGAGTTTGCGTCCCGGTTTTCATAATAAAACCCTTTTAACATCAATGATTAAAAGAAATATTTAAAACTATTTGGTAAACATAATAAATCCATATAAAATAAGAATTTAATAATAAATAATTAATTCCAAAGACAATAATATGTAAATTCACATAACAACATTTTAAATTATAAGAGAAGAAATAAAAAAGGATATAGATGTTGTTATGTTAAACCAAAGATAAACATTAACCTCAGAGTAAACTTACAGAGTTCAATTTATCTGTTAACCAAATCATGAATTTTGTATGAGTCTCGAATCGATATGGACTGAAAAACAATTAACTGGTTGCGTAAACCGAATGTGTCAATAAAAGATATATATAGCAGTTTAGTATGTTACTGATTGCCGTAAAAAATAAATAAAACAGGTTTAAATTTATTATTTTTTTTAAATATTATGCTGAGGTTTATATATATTGACAGATAGGAACTTCATAACTGAACTGTATTGTAAGTTATTGGGATAGATTTGTCTGGAATGATACTAAAGATTCCCAGAATACCAGCATGATGAAATATGTGTATCATATTCCACTGAGTGAAGAGTCAGGGTTAGCTAATTCAACTTAGTTAGTTTGTTTGGCGCAAGAAAAGCCAGCAACACAACTAAACCGCAAACTGGCCGTCATTTCTTACAAACACTTACTTCTCACTCGGTTTTTCCGTTGTGTATATCATTTCAATAAAGTTGCATCCAATATACACGCTCTAAGAATATTATGAATCCTGAACTTTTTAAACTTGAGAACTTTTTAAAATTGTGTTTCACGATAGTTTTTTGTACTATATAAAAGTAAACGGCGTGGTAGCTTTTATCCAACATCGGAACCTGGATGAACCTTTAAACCATAAAAAAGTTAATCTCCAAAGCAAAATTCGCACAGAGGTCACTTGTTTTTTATGAGATAGGGGAAGCGAAGAGATAGGAGATAGCGGTAGGTCTCTTATAGAGTAACAAAATACAGCCGCACATGAACAACCGCGCCACAATCCGAGCACTGGTTGTGTTATCAGCTTTTTTTAAGGGCCTCCGATATCCTCACTCACTCTGTGAAACACTATACAATTACCACTTCACGCTGAGTACTCTGTGAGCCCGTGGTATAATATTAATATAGAAGTCTACTAGTAACACAGAATAACTATAATATAAAATCGTTATCAAAATTTATAACTTCGTTAATTTTAATATGCGATAACAAATTGAGAAGCATTTTCTGGTTAAAACCTTTAAGGGAAATGTGTCTGGCGATAAAGGTACCGGTGTGTTATTAGAAAATAGGAATTTTGGGGTCCCAACGGAACGTATATTTTAGGTAAACATTCATATCCAATTTCTGAAAATACCTCTAAATATCAGCTTCTAGTTATGTATACATATTTGACAGACTGATATGAACATTTAA
>DWCF01004445.1:0-16448 GCA_018230265.1 Delias oraia | reverse complement strand
AGCGGTATAATTTCACGGGCCTCTGATGTCCTCATTCACTTAGCGCAAGTCAATATTCATCATCATTGTCATCATCAGCCTATCAAGTCAACTGCTGGACATAGGCCTCCCCCAAAGACGCCCACCTATTACGATCTGGATCCAGCGGTTGCCCGCGACCTACAGGAGATCGCGAATATATATATTCGTGATGGAAAAACGATATAAAATATACTATATATATAATAATTAAATTCATCTATATATATATTATGAAAATTGTTTGGGGGAGGTCTATGTCTAGCAGTGGACTAGGTTGAAGATTATGATATACAGTGTAAAATCTATATAACGACACTGAAGGGACTGTGCGTTTTAAAGCGTTATAGAGTTGTCGTTAAATGGAGTGGAGAAAAGGTGGATGGAAGACAAGCTAAACCAACTAAAGCCAATTGATTTCGAGGCTTTAGGGAGTTTGTCGTCAAATCAAGGGACCTTTTATAGAGTTTACACTGTATTTTAATACAGTGTAAACTATTATTTCACGCTGAGTATTCTATGACTATAGTATCACTTCCGGCTCAATTAGTTTGTCCGTATATGCTTCAGCATGGCTCTCCTACGGGTGAAAATGTAATCTTAAAACCTCTGAACCTAAAGACAGTAAATATACTTACGTATCAGTTTTAGCTAACAAAGTATGTCCCAGCATATCTTTTAGACCCTTAACATCGGTAGCGAGGTTCAAGCCAACGACGCTCATGAGCAGGCTGGTGATAAAGGGTCGTATCTGACTTGTAACGGGCGGCAAACCGCCAGACAGCACATCTTTTAGTTCCGGCCACTCACGTTCTCCACAAATTATAATACTTTCACCTGTTAATTTAATCCGCGTACAGAGCCTAAGAGAGCATTATAACCTGTCTAGTGCCTAACATGCTGTCCAGATTTTTTGATTATACCATAAAAGATATGATTTACTTCATAAATCGAGACAGTGGTTTCCAATAACAATATTATGTAAGATTAATTAAATTTACAGAAAGCTTTATTTGAATTATAGATAGAATTTAATCATACTTAAATTTAATCAAATTAACGGAGTTAATGATAGAACTAACTACCTATTTGATCTATACTTATATTATAAAGAGGTTATGTCTGTGACATTGTAAGACGTTATCTCAGGATTCACTGAACCGATCTTGAAAATTCTTTACCAATAGAATGCTTTTTTTTTGAAAGGGCTATCTGATGTCGGCCATACGGTTGCTTAACACAGTTTTTTGAAGCGAAATAAAGACGCCGTAATAAAATGTTACGTTATTTATAACATATGTTATATTTTAATGCAAAACACGAAAATGCCTTTTTGTGGATGTCTGAGCTACAAAGAAAGTCGAAGAAAAATCTGTCTAAATATAGATCTAGAGAAAAGTTATAGAGCTTAATAGTGCCTATAAAAATCTCGGCAATAGCATATTTTTTATGTATAATGGACAACGGATCAAATGGAAGGTGGTGGTGGTCTAAGAGGACACTGCCGCCCATGGACAACCGCGCAATAATACGCTCTTATTGGTTGTGTTGCCAGCTTTCTACGCCACTATAGCGTCATTTTAAATGGCCTGCAATATCCTCATTCACTCAGCGAAACACCGTTTCACGTACAATTTTCATTTCACTCGAATATTCTGTGAGCACTTGGTATTACTACGGACGAGATGGGCCAATTAGTGCGTCCGTATATGACAAAAAAATCATAAATTAAATTACTATCCGTACCGGGATTCGAACCCCTCTCGCTTCATGGTGACTCATTAAACCACATAGCTACGAAGCTCTCAAAAATATCTTACTTTCATAATTTATACGGTACATTTTTTGCCGGGTCAGGTTGATATATAATTGAATAATAATAATTTTACCAGCATCGCAAACTCCAGCTCTACCGGCGCGGCCGACCATTTGTCGATAGGACGAGAGCGAAATCAAATCACGCCCTACGAACGGCGCGCGTAATATCACGCGCCGAGCTGGCAGATTCACGCCCGCAGCCAACGTAGACGTACAACATAGGACAGAGATTACACCTGACCTGGAATTAATTATTTCTTTTATAGTATAGCACAGACAACGGAGCAAAATCAAATGCCGGCAACACAACCAATGCGCGGACTATGGCGCGGTTGGCTATGGGCAGTAGTATTCTATTAACACATAGGAGAGCCATCTGCTCCGTTGCCTGCTATACCATATAAAAAGTTGCAATTGTACCTGAATGCCTGTTCAAGTAGGCACCGTTCATCTGAGGTAAGCCCAGCGTGGTGATACGCAATACCAGCGCCTACGCACCGCAATAAGTCAGCGTTAGCACCTTCAGTTCGCAACGAATGCTGCAACGCCACGCGCTCTGAAGCACGATGTGATAACATATAGCTGAGAAAACATAAGAATTAACAAACACACGATCGTTAACCTCATTAAAGTAAACTAGAGAGCCTCGCAGCTATGTGGTTTAATGGTATCGGGTTCGTATCCCGGTCCAGACAATTATAAATTACAATTTATTCAGTCTCTGGAAGGGCTTGAAAGTGGCCGGGCAGACATACCCATGCTGAGGCATATGCGGAAGCACTAATTGGGCCAGCTCACCCGAAATGATACCACGGGCTTACAGAATACTCAGGGTGAAATGGTAGTTGCACTTGAAACAGTGCTTTTACACAGTTTCGCTGAGCGAGTGAAGATATCGGAGGTCCTTAAAAATGCCGCGTAAGTTACGTAAAAAGCGACACAATCGAGCGATTATCTATGGGCAGCAGTGTTCTCTTATCATCTTTGCCCCATTTTAAAATTTATAATTGAACTCTTAAATATGATATTAAGAAAGTATACGATGTTTGGTGATTGGCGGTAAATAGGAATACCTTCGTTGCATATTGCAAAGTAGTGTAGCCACACTTTCGCAATTCTTCTTAGTAGGGCAGAAAACTAAGCAGCTATCTTGAGGAATTATCTCGCTGACCAGACCTCCCACCATGTCCGGATCCAATCTGTGTCCGGCCTCAGAATACTATATAAAAAAAACATTTATTTAAGCTTACTTGCTTCTTAATTTACTATAATCCTATATTTAATTATAAGCAAGGTCCCCAAGTTTGTTATCATTAGGGATCATTCAATGAGGTATTGTGCCGTTCTGTTTCATATATATCTATAAAACGATTGTTTCACATACTACATACTTCCTCTAATTCTGATAAGTGTTTATATGACGACAAAATTATTAAGTTTTATGTGTGTGCAGTGTTATGTATTGTATTTTTTTTGTTTCTGTTCTTAATCTATGTTGTATCTAATTTTGGAGGATTATATACCCTTTCAAGGACGGATTCTCTGAATTAATTGTTAATATTTAAGTTATATTCTTTATTAATATTGAGTTTTATTCATGAAAGTATATTAAATTCTAACAATAATGCAGAAAACTTTCAAGCATTTGTTGAAACAAGTTGATAGTAAAATATTAGTCAAAAGTCTTACGTTATAAGTGATTTTTCTCTCTGGTATCACTTCCATTTGTCCTGAACTCCAAATAATTTTGTGTAACATATCACCCAGCTTCACATACTCTGTGAGTTCCACAGGTCGGAATTGTCTCTGGAAGATCTCTGCTTGGAGGTATTCAGCTAGATCTGGAAGATTGCCTATTGTGGCACTCATGCCAACTATTTGTATGTCCTCTGAAAATAGAAATCATAGATGCTTTAAAGATTACTTTCATCATCTAAAGATAACTAATTAATGGATGATTTTATATATTATTAATTCATAGGATTGCCATAGACAAAAAAAGAGCAAACCGTGAAAAAGTACTTGTACTGTTTCATTTTTGATCAGGAGACCTGCCTGCTATATTCCCCTATATATTAAACTCATAGAATAGAGACTCAATTCCTACATTGACAGCTTAATATTTTTTCATTCAGGAACCTAATCGCAAGGTACATTGTTGAAATTGAGAATGGAATAGAATGAGATGGTTTCGAACATATAAAATCGAATGGCAATCAGTTTGTTTGAATCGTAAGATGCAAATATGAAAAAGTAATTTAACATACACTAGAGATATGTTACATTTTATATGAAAAATAGGGAAATTTTAAGAGCGGCAAATAAGTATATAGAATGAAGGCTTATTTATGATAGGCAAACTGGGATTGAAGCAGCTTTTTGAATCAGCAAAACTATATAATTCACAAGGATAAAACTTCACACGGGTTATGCATGGAGTGCACAGTCTATGGTTTATAATTGATATAGCGATTATAACATGTGGAAACTTGTGAATTGTATATTTTAAAAGATTGAATTAAAATTTAAACTCTTACTTCTAGCAAATAATACAGTTGAAAGAAGAGTTTCCAGGATAGCTCCTCGACCAACTTCTCCTATTAAATGTAATTCATCTACCTGAAAAATTTGATAACTGGGTAATACTGAAAATATTTTATTAAATATATATATTTTTTATTTCTTAAATAGTGTAAATGGGACAGGCAGGTGTCCTGATGATAAATTAACATGTCCACCAATACACAATTATGCCAACAGTTAATATAGCTGGCTCTAATTAATGATATGTATATTAAAAAAAACAGTAGGTACAGTACATTTTGAGAACTAGTATAGTACTTTATTTCATTTAGAATATGTAAATACAAGATTAAGATTGTAATATTATTTTACTTACAACAATTAAACCAATTTCATGTAATCTATTTAATTCAATTAGATTCCTAACAAGAGCTAGTCCCTTTTCAATTGTTGCTACATATATACTATTTTTTCTTCGCCTTTTTTTTGGAGGTAGGTGGCCTTTACCACCTGCATATTCCTCTACTAAGAAATCTAGTTGTATTGCAAAAGGGGATAGAGACCATATCTAAAATAAATCATTATTTAAATTATCATGTCTATAATTCATCAAGTGTAGTTGATATTAAATGCATTATACCTTTTCCTGAACAATAGCTACAAAAGGCAAAATAAATAAGACATTTTTTTTATGAACTAACACCTCTTTCAGCATTAGCATTTCTGCAACTAATGTCTTTCCCCCACTTGTGGGCAATGCATAAATTAAATTCCTCTTTTCTTTAATTGCATTTAAATTTAAACATTCTTCTTGCCAATCTGCAAACGCATACATGGAAATACAAATTATATAAGTAATAAGAACTCATCATTTATATGTTATGGTATAACAATATAATGTTATGTGCACATATATTTATGTACTATGTACTAAACTTACCATAAAACTTTTCTATGTTTCTATATGATTTAAACAATTCTTTTGTAATTAAGGGTAAACCATAAAAGTTATTTAATTCATTATTTTTTGATACTAATTGACTGATATGAAACTTATCATCTATGATTCCACTTTCCCGAAAATCTAATAAAAAAGAGTCCCTTGTTTCAAAATGTAAATTACTACATAATGATTGATTGATAACAAGATCACATTCATTGTTAGTCTTAGATTCATTTCTTGAATGAAAACTATTGGTAATCATTGATGTATCTTTCTCTTTAAAAGATGTAGAGTCTATAAAAGACTTCCAGTTAGCTATGTTGTCAAATAAACTGCAAGTTTCCATAATTCCAGGCGAACATGGGATATCATTATAAGTAGATTTGTTGCCTTCAGTATCACAAAGGTACTGCACTTGATTACACGGGAGTGGTGGTGAGTCACAATTATCCCTAAAATCTTTTAGAGTGTTTGTATATTTATCCTTTCCACGTGCGTGTGATAGACGTCTGATGTTTTTGAAAGTTCCCGGTCTAGGTACTTTCGGTGTTGAATATGAACACTGTGAATATTTTCTCTGATTCATTCTTAAATGATTTAACCGATCATTATTTTTCTCAATAGCTCCCTTTCTTAATATGTGTTATGCCACAAAACATATTATTTCAAAGGGAAGTCAAATCAAAATCAAAGCATTATAAAAACATGTCGCCACTCGCCGGTTGGCAATTTACCAGATACAAAATATATCATGAAACATCAAAGTAATGTAAGCTACTTTTTGCACAGATTAGAGCTTTTGTTTGGAAATGCCTATTCGTCTAAGACGATCATTGTCGTAAGTTACATTACATATACTAAAATTGCTCTTGCTTTCTTGACGCGCCTTATTTTTTTAACGCCAATATTTAAACTTTTTCTTATAAATGTCAATCATCGTAATGTATAAAATATTGAGTTTATTTTTGTGAAATCTACTTTTTAATATCATTTAAAACACACAATATTAATTTATGGTGTCGTTAAATAAAATTAAAAAGTATTAGTAAATTAAATAGACGATACTGCGCATGCTCTATTACTACACAGGCGCTTTAGGATCGTTAAAACTCAGCTGCTACTTGATTTTTATGTTTGCATTTAGCTGCTAAATAACATTACGGTCTATGCAGTATTTTCTATATTATTTATTTATAAGAATGTTATCGTTTGCCAGTTTAAATTCTTTTTACACTAATAATACATTATATTGTATTTTCAACGCGTTAGTGCGTTATTGTTACTTAAATTAACTATATGCGTTCGATGTGATAGTAAAATAGGTATGTGTTTTTTTTAGGTATGGTGAACTCTTGAATCCCAATCACAAATGTATATTTTGTACTAGTAATATGTCTAATATTCACAGATTTAGTGATTTGACCACATTATCTTCAAATATTTTAAAATTAATACCTTCTTTATTTATTTACAATTGACTTTATTTTCAGGTGAAGCATAAAAGTGTAGAATATAGCATTCAAATACATACTATAAATTTCAATAGTATAATAAGTATAAAATCCATAAAATATTACTACGGATTTTATTTAGATGAAACATGGCAAAAGCGAGAAGGGATTTAGTTGTAAGTACATATCTACTTATTTTTAAAAATATTTCTCAATTTAATACTTATTTATACGAAACGTTAGCGGATACTAATAGATTAATAAATTAGTATTACAACAAATATTCATTTACCAATTATTGGAATATTTTAATACTGCATAATTCAAATTTAAAAAAATTGGGCTCTCGATGAAGTAGTTCTATTAAAATAATTGATAATTTAAAGAAACAATAATATTTAAACATATTCATTGGAACTATGTGTCGTAATAAAATTTCATCTAATTTGCAGTGGAGATGGCGTATATCGTGGAGTTTGGTGTCCCTAGCAGCGCTGGCTCTTATTATTTACAACGCCGTAGCGAACCTGTGGCTGCTGCGATCCGCATGTTCGGTTCCTAGTACACCGCCATCGGCAGTTATAGAGGCTAGCTGTGAACCTTGCCTCGATACTGCACCGAACACAATCATAGATGATGATCCCATCTCAAGAATTGATTTAAACCTAGGAAGGTGGGATGGCTCTCGGAGCTACAAGCTTTTCGATTACGTTGCCGTTGGTGATCTTTACGTTGAAGCTTCAGCAAATCGACAAGTCTGTTTGGCGACTCAAAGTTCCATCGAGAGACTGCACGAGTTGTTGCAAATCGCTGCCCATTGGTCCGGTCCGATATCCGTCGCTGTATTTGTTGCTGGGGACGAGTTGAGACTCCTTAGAGCATTTGCAATGTGGATATTTCGCTGTCAGCCGGAATTGTACTCGCGGATGGCGATACACCTAGCTATGCCGATGGCAAGAGCTGGAGTACAGGGAAACTTACCTGTTTGGGCCAGGAATTGTAAAGCGAAACCATTACCTATTGGCGAAAGACGAGCTGATACAGTGGCTTGGAGGTCTAGACATCCGTATCCTCAGAACCATCTTCGGAATTTGGCAAGAAAGAACTGTCATACTCCAAACACGTTCCTAGTTGATATAGACATAGTCCCGTCAAAAGGAATGGCGGAGGAACTAGACCGGTTTCTCGTGAGTGCACCTAAGTGTCAGTTGTGCGCATATGTGGTGCCGACCTATGAACTTGATAAGCGAGTGGCAATATTTCCTTCAAGCAAGAAAGATCTGCTGAGACTGTCGAAAAGTAAACTCGCAATACCATTCCATAGAAAGGTGTTTATTTACAATCAATATGCGTCGAACTTTACCAAGTTAGTATTTTATTATAACTCATATGAATACTTTCTTTCATGTTACAAAAGTAACTTCGGCATTTTCAGAGTTTCCGTTCACTGATTTTTGCAAAAAATAATAAATAATATGATTAATGAACTGATTTGATATATATATAAAAAGATTGTAGTTTTTGATGTAAAATTATTTTTCTAATGAATTTCCACTATTTAGCGACCATGTTTAGTTTTCCACGCCATCTCTCGGTTAACTCTGAATTGTCCACCCCAATAGGTGGGAAGCAACGGGCGGGAACGAAAGCCTAGAGACACATATCAGCCACAACGTGACGAACTTCGAATTGCTTTATGAACCTTTCTACGTAGCATCCGATACAGTGCCACCTCATGACGAGAGGTTCCAAGGTTATGGCTTCACCAGAAATACACAGGTAAGGCGTCTATCAATTATAAATATTCTTACAAAATATATATGTGGGATATGACCAACGCCAGGAAAAACACAGCATTATTCCATAATTAAACTTATTTATTCTTCCTGACACATTTCGATAACCAACCCCAAAGCAACAACTTCGGACCATTGGACATTTTTTACATATTTGACATATTTAACTTAATTTATTCGATACACACCCATATATATAATTTCAGTTACTTTAAACTTAGGAATACACTCATATTGAATATGTTTTACGTATATATCTTCTTTTTTAATGAAAACCGGGCGATAAGCAAACAGGAGGTTCGACCAGGATAACTAGTCCGCCTATGGGCACTTCTAATCCCAGTAAGGCAGCGGTTGCGTCAGTCTTAATAAAACTAAGGCAGTAGCTTAGTTAATGATTATTTAGCATTAAACTTAATTAGTTGATCATTAAACCACTTAGCCTCGTAGCTACTTAGCTACTGAGCCTACGACTCAGTAAACCTACAGTAAACCATTTGATGTGATGAGTCGGAGGCCCATAAAAACGCCGCTTAAGTAGCGTAAAAAGCCGGCAACACAACTGATGCGCAACTGTGACGCGATTTTCCATAAGCAGCGATGTTTTCATACCACAGGAGACCCACCTGCTCCGTTGTCCGCTTTCCATGAAAAAAAAAACAATTTATCTCGTATGGAGGAAGTTAGTTTTGAATCTTACCAAAAAATAAAATAAAATATTATTGATACTGTCCGAAAAAAAATGCGGCAGCATTTCAGTTTTAAATGTATCTACTTTTACTGAGTTTTTAATTATTGAATTTGCGTTCAAAAATACTTAATCAAAATATTTTGTCCCTAATTATTTTTTTAAAGTTATGAGCGTCTTTACGTATTAATTTTAAGTTTAAGTTATAATTAAAAAGTAGTACGTTACATTTGATTTCCTGAACCATATAAAAGAAAAAAGTGGTTCAAACAATAAATCACAAATTAATGCACCTTACCTATTTTTTATGGTGGTTATAAAATAAAAGAAATTATTCAAAGATTTATTCGTGACTACGTTTTGTTTGAAATCTGTTCAGAAAACGGCCGGGATAACTCATTGAAGCTAAGGAATGTGCAGAAATCAGAGGCAGAATGCAAGTGCCTTAATGTCTGTATCAGTTTCTAGTCGATGTAGCGAGTAGTAGAACAACGAAATGGCTTGGACCATTTTGGCTGACGGCCAATATTAGCTAATCGCGCTCAGGGCTAGCACCGAGTCTTACCGATTTCAAACAAATAATGTTAATTACTTATAGAATAGTGCCATAAGTTATGCAAGAAGTTTATTTTGAAAATGGCATTCAATTATTCAAAGTAAGTAGATTGATAAAATGTGATCGATTGTATTTTGTGTTCAGTGAGCTTAAACGCTGTAGCAAAACTACTTCTAGTAAATAATAAAAATACATAGGATTATCGGAAATAATAATAATAACTTCAACATTCAAAATCTACAATTTCAATTGTTTTTGTTGTGTATCAAATGATTAAATATTAAGATGAATTTTCACTGTTTTATTCATGCTCTCATCTTTGTCTTCTAATAATAGTCATGAGGTTTGTCGTTTCACAACTGAGCGTTTGTTAGGCACTTTATACCGCGTACCACCACTCTGCGGCGTCAGCTTCATGCAGATTTATCTCGAAATCAATACGACTTGGAGACCTCCAAAAAAAGAGCGTACCTATCCCTTATAAGCCGGCAAGTCACCCGCGGATCTGCAAATACCCCTAAGGTGGCCATAAGGAGGACCGCTTATCCTTGGTGAGCTTCCTACTCGTATACAACCGTTTCCATAAAAAATCCGTCTTTAAATGAATTTAAAATAAGAAATATTGTTGAATATATAATGACAGACTGGGCAACGTATCTGTAAAGTTGGTAAAAATAAACCATCAACAGCCCTGATATGGCCTCATTCCGCTTCCAAAGCGCGGTTATTTAGATTAAATGTATCTGATTAACTGGAAGAACATACAATTGCGACACATTTTAATTACTACTTGCGTTCCATAACGGCGAAACAACAATTCTTTGAGTACAAATTTTTGGTTAAAGTGGCTAGTTTTTACGCATAGTTATTATGGTCTTATAGATGGAGTAAATTAATCTAATTGTGGCACTTCTTTGATGATACTAAAGTTTTACCAAAATTTGAATAATGATGCCACCCACATTAGACATTTTCTACGTCTGTGCCTAACTTAATACATCTTTTTGTTTTAATGTCGTATCGTAAGTTTGTCATCATAATCATCAGATTATTGAAGACCATTGCTGGACATAGGACTCCTTAATGACGCCCACCTTTTGCGATCTTGAGAAATAATATAATTTATTGTCATATAATATAATTTTTTTTGTAAACATAAAGTATAGTTTAGTTTTACTCTCATGAACAAAAACGCAATGATTTGGTGAAAACCGCGATACAAACTCATCTCAAGCAGCTTTATCATTATTTCATTATATTGTACTAGCAGTTGCGTGACAAAATTTACAACCCGCTAGAGTAACAAAAAAGAGATTGGGATCGTATCATCGCCATAAATTTGCCGCTTTTTGTCCAGCCTGGGCCAGTAATTGGTCACGCCGAAATTTATAGATGGCGCCAGTGCGTTATTGAATCCGATTAATGAGATTTCGGTTACGGATATTTTGAAGCTAAGTAGAGATTAACAAACATGGTATAGGCTTTGCAATTGACCAAACCTTTATACGACTTAATGAGATTTGCTAATTGCTTTTTTAACAACTTACGGCCCTAAAGCTATTTATATATCTGAGATAATTGAACCGAAATGAGCAACATACTTTATTAAGCCGAACAAGAAATACAAAAACACGTTTTAATGATATTATTAAAACCAATTCAATTAATTGAAATTATGTTAAATATATTAAGAAGTACAGTGGAAAAAAAACTATGCCTTTCTTTATTCTAAAAAGATTAGCAATTGTTTCTGTTAAGCTAAGCTTATAAAGTAAGAGAGCCATGCTGAAGCATATGCTGACGCACTCATTGGGCCGGCTCGTCCGATGTAATGCCACGAGCTCACAGAATACTCAGCGTAAAACGGTAGTTGTACTGTGTTTCGCAGAGTTAGGATATCGGACACCCTTAAACGGCGACGGTATTCTCTTACCATATAGGAGACCCACCTGCTCCATTTTTCCGCTATACTATAAAAAAATCTAATTTATTTAGACTCTTATAAGTTTCGCCTTAATTTATGAAGAAATTCTTCATATATACAACATAAGTCAGTAAATAGCGGACGTAATAAAAAAAATGGCGTACTTTATACTAATATTTCTTACAAATAGCTTTGCAAGAGACTTTACCAAACATTTTATTACTAATCGAATTTGACGTGAGGTGTATTGGCATCGATTCAAATGCCGAAGCAATGAACAATCTGAGACTATAATTGCATGTAAGTATAATTGTAGTAAATTGTAGTGACAGAGTACAATGTAGATGTACTACATAACTGTCATCTTGTCGCTGTGGAGATGCGCCAAACTATATCATTTGGCACAAATCTATCGCTGGACGAGTATTAAACCAGCCTGTTTCGTGCACTAACAAAAATTTATATGTGGTATATAAATTTGATACTTGATTTCCCCTTTTTGAAATCTATGCTTTTTACCTAAAACCTATTCATTTATTAATAGATCCCTAATTAATTAATGAAATGAAATGAATCTAATATACTTTTTAAACGCTGAGGTAATTTAATTTAAACTTATACAGACTAGCTTTACTGTTTGCAGTATTAAAAAAGTAAATTATAACCTGATATTCCAGGAAGCTACTAACCAAGTGTCAAGATAAAAGCAAATCTGTGCTCGTACGTAGCGACAAAAATAGATGCGCTGTGAATATTTCTGTAGCCACTGAAATTCGATACGACTGGATCACGACAAAATCTACAATAAACAAACTATTATTCTTATTTAAGTAATGGCTTCTCCTAAAAATAGATTTTCATTAATAATAACTAAGAATAGGTACTCTTTGTTATCCTAATCGCGTTTTTAGAGTCATATTATATTAGGCAAGTTAAAGTGTAACTGTCTACATCTATATATTTAAACTATGGAACTTAATATATATAATCTAAGATTATAAAGTGGTTAAATAAATAAAGTTTATGTCTGTGACATTGTAGGAGTTATCTCTGCATTTAGTGAACCAATTTTGAAAAATTTTCAACTAATAAAAAGCTACGTTATTTGTGATTAACAAATATCAACAAGTAATGAAAGGGATTTTTCGTAATGCAAAGTAAGTCGAAGAAAAATGGTCGAACGATAATGTTTCTTACGAAGTCTGCCTTAATGTTGTGAGATATGTATACGAGTATGATTGAGTTCTAGAGGGAAGTAGGATGATGAGGATCATGCCTATAAAAAGTCCGGACAGCACATATCTAACTTTGATAATTTATATGGTAAAACGTTTGCCGGCTCAGCTAATTTATTATATTTTGGGTAACATTAGGTCAAACATTATATAGATATAATAATTGCACTATAAAATTGTATTAATATTAACCATTGAGTTTTTATTATATTATAGCTGACAACGGAGCAGGTGGGTCTCCTATATGGTAAGAGAACACCGCCGCCCATGGACAACCGCACCACAGTCCACACATTGGTTGTGTTGTCGGCTTTTTTACGCCATTTAAGCGCCCTTTTAAGGGTCTACGATATCCTCACTCACTCTGCAAAACACTGTACAAGTATCGTTTCACGCTGAGTATTCTGTGAGTCCGTGGTATCACTTCGGACGAGCCGGCACATTTAGTGCGCCCTCATATTCTTCAGCATGGCTGTCGCACGGTTAAGTGTACAATGTTCGTATTGAGTAGGTACAATTTTCGTAACAACCAGTGCAGTTTTTGATTGCAATACAGTTATAATATAATAAAACTGATTAATTTACCATTAACAATGAAAACTAAACCTGTACTCAATAAATGAAATTGAAATAGTACAAGTTACGTGTTATAACGTCTTGTGTGCCTACAATAATTCATATCAAACAGACGATACTTAAAATTAAAGTTTTAATATATTCTACTTAAAATTATAAGGTAAATGATTCATACACCTTAGGAGAGTTCTTAATGCTACAAATTTATTAAGATTATTATTGAAATATATCCAAAGGTTATTATTTACGTAGTAATTAATACACATAGGAAATCAATACGACATGGGGTCCTCTAATAAAAGAACTTACATATTACTTAAAGGCCGGCGATGCAACCGCGGCTTTGAATGGGGTAGGGGTGTGAGGAGGATCGCTAGCCCTAAGTGAGGCTCATGCTCGTTTGACACCGTTCTTATATTAAAATTGGTTGATTATGTATTACTTTCAGTATTTAGTGTAATGTTGATAAAGCCTTATACTATGCTGCTAGTTTCAATGTTAAAATTACTAAATTCAGAAACGGTTCTGAATGTTTAAATAGTTAAAGTTTTAGTAAAAGTTTTTAGGTAGATATCGCCTCGATCTTGTCACTTGCCCCCGAGTTTCGGACCAGTGGCAATACGACGGGTGAAGGCCGATGAATCATCGCCATCAATAATCGATATCGAGCAATCAATTTTCGACAATTTTAATTTCGGCACCTGCTCGAATTGACCAGCGATTATTGCACTTTTTCAGATACGTTACAGTTCATTTCGAATTTAATTTTTCAGCGTTTTCATTAGGAGCTCTATTGAAATGAATAATAGTTAACGACGTATAAAACTGAAGTTAAAAAACTTAAATAGTGAGATAAAAGCCTGAAAAGACGTGTTTATATATGTGAAATATATATATTTTATAAAGAATTCTACTTGCAAAAACATCCGTCGTTCTAACGCATCACTAATAAAATAATATCGTATAGGCTATTTAAGGTATCTACTCTTTTCAAACTTCAAGTTTTATTCCTTCTGTATGATTTTAAACTATATTTTTATAACTAAAATAAATAATAAATAAATTATAATATTTTCAAAATAAATTGAGTTATGTGATTTCTCTTGTCTAACAATGTGTTTGTGGCATAAACAAATGTAAACAAGATCAGTTGTTCAATTTTTAAATTATGTACGAAGTCGTGTGAAACATGACGTCATTGGTGTTGTGACGTCATTGGTGTTGTGACGATGCTGTTGAAATTAGTGCAATACGATTGAAATTAACTACAATTTCGTATAAAAAATCCGATTCTGAAAAAACCTTACATATCTGTTCGCTAGAGCATGGAACGGGTCAGAGTTTGTTTAAATTGTAAAATTATATAGATTCTTTATTGTTAAGACTTCGTGGCTGAAGCATACTGTCGCGGTATTTTGCAACAAAAGATACTGGATTCAGTTACAAATTGAATTTCTATATATTTCATATTAGAAATATTGTGAACCAATATGTAGGTCCAACCGTATCTCGTTTGAATAACGTCATTGAACTGAAAATTAAGAAGAAAACCGTAAAGGTTGCGGCCGTCGTGACAGTTGCAGATTGTGCAAGGTTCCGAGACCTAGGTAGTTCAATCACTAGTTCACTGCACCCGATTCTATACAGACAGTTCTGGTTGTGATTGTATCATGAGGATCCTAATACCAGTTCTGTTTTTGATATCAGCCGTGGGTAAGTATTGATTTTTATTACACTTCTATGGATTATCTATTTTATAATTTGCATCAAATAGGCAAGGCCTGTATTAAGTAGTAATATTTGCTTCTAAATTATTTCTAATATGTATATTATGATAACTAAATTGTAAAATTTTTATTGTTTTGAAATATTTCATAACGATATTTGACATTTTTTCATTGTTTTAATTAAACTCGCTTAAGTTTTTCAGTAAAGCTGAAATAGCTTCAACAATTAGGAGTGCCATTATGTTGTAGATTTACAAGATGCACCCGGATGTTGTGAGGAACAAACAGAGCTGACAGATCAAATAGAGGAGCTGGAGGCAGTATGTCCAGAGCTAAGTGGTCAGATTATCGGTGGACGGTCTAGCTCTATAGTCAGACATCCGTACCAGGTACTTTTATTCATTTATATAGACGCTCGCATATATACATAAGATGTGATTATTGATAATTCAACAGACTTAATAACTTATCAAAATTAATTATAATACGTACTTATGTAATAGATATAAGTTTTAATAAGAGTTTTGTCACCATATTAATAATGAAGGTTGTTTCAAGGTCAAACTATACTTTTGAAACATTACAAAAAAAATATTACGTAATATATTTTCTCGGTTATTGGCCAAATTATTTGTTCTTACGAGATACGACGCTTGTATTTAAACAGTGTAATTTGAAAAATTATGAAAAATATAAAGGAAACACGTAATATTGTTGTTTTTTCACAGGTGTCAATGGTACTGAATGGAAATTCTTTCTGCGGCGGTTTTATTATTAGCCCGAATTACGTATTAACAGCGGCCCATTGCGTACAAAAGTAAGCCTCATTTCTTTCACAAAACATTTTTACATTATATTACCAGATTTTGTGTAATATTTGTAAATATAATTTAACATTTTATCATGTAAGGTAGGCAGGTTATCAAACTATAGAAATCTGTATTACCTATATTGTATACGGTTCATAGGTACGAGTCAAATAACTTTTTTTTACTTTTTCCTCGGGCGTCAAATCTAAGAGTTTGAAGGAATAATGACTTAAATGATTAGCTGACGCATTTTGTTCATGTTGTAGGCGTGGAAGTATTCTGTGTTTATGAGACTTGGCAACAAAATTTTCCACTAACGTAATAGTCAATTCGAACGAAAAGGTTATTTTTAAGAATTTTGATAGTATTTTAATGTTCTTTTAA
>DWCF01004444.1:0-16448 GCA_018230265.1 Delias oraia | reverse complement strand
GTCACGGCGCGCGAACGAATTTCTTGCGTATTATAGCTCGCGCAATTGGTAGATATCGTGTAGGCTAAGGGGTTAATACACTCGCCCGGCCACTGTCAAGCCCTTCCAGAGACCGAAGAAATTATAATTGTCCGGACCGGGATTCGAACCCGGTACGTCTCGCTTCTAGACCTGTACCACTTAGCTACAAGGCTTTCATAGAATTTCATCTTAGTCATTATTTTTTGTACATTTCAGCTTCGACGAAGCATTCGTAAACGCTGCAGCGGATCGGATCAACAGTGTTTATGGAGGACTAAATCCTGAAGTCAACAACACAGTTAACATTCACGGCTTTATTGATCCATGGCATGACTTAGGCGTGTATGATCGCGACTTGTCAGAAACATCACCAACATACTCCGTAGTAAGGTATATCACCGACATACGCCCATTCAGTGCCACTAACACGGCTAGCGTGTCCACACTAATCCTTATTTCCATGCCGCGAGCACTCCGGTCGTGCTCACGGCATCTATACTAGTATTATAAAGCTGAAGAGTTTGATTGATTGGACTCGCTAATCTGAGTTCCGATTAAAAAAATATTTCGATGTTAGATAGCACATTTATTGAGTCCAGTTCCTGCAGTGCAGAGCAGTGTTTGCGTAATTTATAAGGCGGCACCGCTGGGAAATACTAGAAAATCCAGCACTGAATGAGTAAGTCGTTATAAGGGCGTTAGTTTTTACTATATGGCGTAAGAAAAAGGAATTTAAGTTAGTGCACAAACGCCTATAGCCTGTATTGTTGTAGATGTTGCTATACTTGAAATATTGCAAATCTGCAACTTACCAGGTTGCAAAGCACAACTAAGTCTTAGTCGAGAATGGTTTTACATAAAGGTCAGTTTATACGCATAAAGTCGAGTTTATCCAAAACTGATCATAAGATTCAACCTTAACTCCCACGGTATTTCTGAGATTTTAAAAAGACGCGCGCATTGTCGCATCTCCATGACCGCTAGCTAACCTACGCGTCATCAGTCGGATATTGGCCGGCGTCGGTGTTGATCCCGATGTACTCGATCGAAAAATTAATTAAACTGGTGCAAAAAATTGAATGCCCATTTAACCCAAAAATCAATGGCAAGTGATTCTAAGCACTACTGTTGATGCCCATTACCAGACGTAAAAATCGTATTGACGCTTCGATTCTGCGCTAATAAATTGACCCAAAGAAAGTATAATAGGATTTTGGTTACAACAACTATGAAATTTGACACATTTTTTTAGAGCATCGCATTGCTTCGACATGCAACCATGGCTTGTCACCGACACTATTCGCATGACGAATGCTCAGCAGGCCGCTCGACGACTTATAACGAGATGGCTCCAACAATAATTTGGGTAATTGCAATAAAATATCTTCAGTACTGTAAGTCTAGTTTTATTAAGGAAAAATTACACCATGAGCACTGAACGTTAACATTAGAAGGTCTGAAATAAAAAAATATACAATCGAATTCCTGATCGTGTCAAGAATACGTTTATTCAAATTCAAAACGTTACAAATTTAACATGAGAGTCAAAGTTGTAACGGGCTAAACAGATCGACAGAATCACGTCACAAATAGCCACTACCCGACTACCGATCCAAGTTCTAATGTAACACTATTCAAATACGTTTACCTAAATATCGGCAGCATTTTAAATGCACGGTACGCTACTGCCCTCGCGAATCGGTGTGTTTTCGAAATGGCTCTTTTCCACATTCGATCCTTTTCGTAAACACAACACAAATTGCAGTGCCCGGGAGGGTGGATACAATAGGCAATCAAAGAGCAACTGTTTTTAGCAACTTACACCTCGCGGGCACTACTACATTTGCAGTGCATCGACAGCGGGACAACTGAACGCAACTGAACGCTGCATAATATCGAACTGTACACACGAAATATCGTTATGGCAAGCGACATGCCAAAATCATATTTACAAACATTATATAATACAATAAACACATTTCGATCAGTCTAGCTGATTGATAAATTAAATAAATACACGTGAATTCATAGTATGAGATATACAAGTTCAAAAATGGTTTATCAATTTCATCTCCATATATAATCTTAGTACAGCGTACAGCTGCGTCAGTTATCCAGAGCATACACTGTGACGCGCCAAGGGAAGTAGCCGGCGTTACCGATTCGTAGCGCTTAAATTAACCAAACTCTTATGAAACGAAATTGGCAGTTCACCATTTAAACAACACTGAATTCATACGCAATATAGAGACGCGGCCTGGTACGCTTACAATTAACTTAAATGGTAGAACTGCTGAATTAACTCAAATTCAGAAATGACGGCACCGTTCCACCTACTCTACACGAATACTTAATATAGGTGCGGGCGACAGCTCAGGCAAGGGTAGGCTAGCTATCAAATTGCCGTTACAGGCGCTTGGGAAGCGTGACGATTCCCAAACGCCGAATGCCACTGTTATTATGACAATATTTTTCAGTACCCCAAAATATTAATTACAATCAAATAATGTCACTTTTCAAATGTTAGCACAACTAAGTTCAAAATTAAGTGGGCTGAAAGCAAAACTTCTGTTTACGATAAGGTTAAATACTTTTTCACGCCTGCCATAACAGATCCACTGCTTCAGTTGGACAGTGAGGTCAAGCACTGGCAATCACAAACGGTAGCCTCCCGCAATTTAAATAATCTATAGAGAGACGTCAGTGTATCTCTCGCTACGAAACACACATACAAGTATTCAAATATACTGAAATATTTACAATGGCCTAAGGTGAGTTGCAAGTCAATCTACGACAAGAGGTTTCGGTGTCTCCCATGGGAAGCCCTCCCGCCCGAAGTGGCCGTACGTGGACGTTCGCTGATATATCGGCGCTTTCAGGTTCAGATCCCTGTAAAACATACAACACAAATTAAAGTACCCACTAAACCGAATTACTGGGAAGGCCACTACCGTAGGAACGACAATCTATTTCAGGCATTTCATACTTATACTAACAACAAAAACTGCCATTTTTGTTTTGGATCTTGGTAAAGTTCAGAAATTCGATTTATGGGATTTACGAGAAATCGATATGTCACTTTCGTCTTGTGTAGCTGTTAAACAACAAATTGATTTAGACTTATGGTACACATTTATTTATATAAATTTAAATGCACTATAAAAAAACTAAACGGATGTCCACAATATAATCATGACACCAAGACCGCAAGAATATTTTATTAACTACGACTCCGTCTCAGTCACGTTTTTGAAATTCGAGCTACGGAGAATAAATATTCTTTTCGATGCCTAAAGGGAAATAACATTTTGTTCGAGTTACTAAGTCTAATTATTGGGAGATGCCGCGTGCGTTCAGCGATAGGTAATGGGATTGTTTCGACGAAACGAGTACTGTAATTTGAGCATTAAGTATGAATTAATAAAATGGACTTACTTGACGATCTTGCCCGGTCGCAGATCAAAGTTCTTGTGGATAATCAATAGCAGCTCTTGTTGAGTTTTGTGGGAGGTGCCATAATCGAACACTGTAATTGACAGCGGCGTGGCTACTCCGATGGCGTACGCGACCTGTCCATTCCAAACATTGGCTCTTAATACTTCCCTATTTCTAGTAAATTAACTAATAATAAATATTGATTTGATTTATAAAAGGATTCGATTGGTTAAATTGGGCTAAGATTCGGGTTATATAGCTCATATAGCCCAATATCGGTTTTTTATATAAATAATGGCAAACGAGCAGGAGCCTCACCTATGGCAAGCGGTCCTCCACCCATGGACACCCCTAGCCCTTGCAGAGCCGCGGGTGTGTTGCCAGTCTTTAAGAACGCGCTTTTCTGAAAGGTCGCCAAGTCGAATTGGCTTGGAAATACCCCAGCTGGCAGCTGATTCCACAAAGAGATGGTGCGCGGCACAAAATGCCTTAAAAACATTCAGTTGTAGAACGACAAACATCTAGGCGAAAACGATGAAACTTAGTATGTTCGATTGTGAAATTCAGCAGCGTTCGTTCGTTTTGGCAATCATCGGCAGAAATCTTGCACTAGACATAAAACAGCAATAATCGGCCATGCATCGTGTTTACCTGAACCATGCAGCGTCTGCAAAGTCCAGCCTTGACAAGCGATTTGGCGACCCAACGAGCCGCGTACGCCGCAGATCTGTCCACTTTAGTGAAGTCTTTGCCCGAGAACGCGCCACCGCCGTGCGCGCCCCAACCGCCATAGGTGTCCACTATTATCTTGCGGCCAGTGAGACCGGCATCAGACTGGAAAAACATTTTTTTATTACAGAATATATAGAAAAATATATTACATACAACAATAGAATAATCACATTTAATTTAATATTTGTCCTGTCTCTATACATCAAAAAGCGCTGAGACGCCGAAGTAATTTTCCCTTAACTTTTTTCGCTGTAAACGTGGCCATTTTGTTGATAATGTAAAATTAAGAATAAGAGATAAAATTCCTTTTATTTCAAATTTATCTACTGTTTTGTCTTGGCGTTCGCTGCTTCCCTAATTATTCTTTTTTTAATTATTGTATGTATATCTCTTATATATAACATTTAATATTATATTCTTAAGAATCAGAAAGATGCAAAATGCTGAACACAGAGTTCCTAAGGCACTTCCGTCACATCCGAGCACCCCAATCAGAATGTATTGCTACAGTGCGCCGCGCCACTGACATCCGGCTGCCCTTTTTAATCGCTACGTCATTGCGTTATTGCGATCATACGACGTCGCCAATTCCTGTGCCTATAAATCCTCGTAAGGATATATAAATTAACAATTTTTGTACCTGAGGTCCACCGATGATGAAAAGTCCGCAAGGGTTGATGTGCACGACAGTTCTCTCATCAAGATACTGAGCGGGAATCACTTCATTGATTACCTTGTTACGTATCTCTTCGCGGAGAGTTTCCAAGCTTATCTATAGAAAAAAAATGTTGAAAACTGTTTACTTTCATTTTAATTATACACTAAAATTAAAATGTTATTTTCAAACTATAGCGGACAACGGAACAAGTGGATCTCCTATATGGTAAGAGAACACCGCCGCGTATTGAAAACCGAGCAATAGTCCGCGCATGGACAACCGAGCAAGTCCGCGCATTGATAGTTTTGCCGGCTTTTTACGCCACTTAAACGGCATTTTATAGGGCCGATATTCTCATTCTCTCAGCGAAACACAGTACAAGTACCGTTTCACGTGGAGTGTTATGTGTGTGTCAAATGTATATATATAGTTTTAATAAAGTTTTCTGACATTAACTTCTAATAATAACTTCTAATAAACATAAATTTCAGAATTGTTTTATTAATAATACATTCTTGTATGCTCTATGCGGGCTATTTAATGAAATTTTTGTATTTTAAAGACTTTATAACTGCAACGCTATATCTTTATATATGGAAATCGATAATAAAAGCGTTATGGTGTTTATTGGAATAAACTAGATTGTATCGTCTGAGAAAATTTCTTAAGACTTTAACAGTAGTGTGATATGTGGCCTTGAGTGTTAAATACTTCGAAACTGGTTGTTAATACTTTATAATTGAATTAGTCGAAGTAATTATTTAATTTATTTTCAATTTGACGATAAAAATTAATACGCATTCCAAAAAGATAACAAGTTATTGTGATTGTGTGTAATCACTAAATAGAAATCTTCTGATTATGCCCAAATAGCAGCAAATTTATCAAATTTAGTCGAAGTGTATATAGCCTAACAACACTACAAGACAAAGAAATCGGTTAGACTAGTTCAAGGCAGCGTGTACCGCGGCACACTGCTGTAATTTGTTTGTTAATGGTGCCTCGGGAAAATAAGGTTGTCTTATAAATTTATGTTAATAATACGTAAGGGTACATATATTCACACGAGCAAGAGGTTTATGTTTCATTGTTTTGGTACTTAATAAATAAATGTTCACTAATAATGATATAAGGTATTTTTTCTGTTGTAGTTGTATCTTTAAAAATTTATCTTTTCCTCAAGGTACCCGATGAATTCTCGCCAAGTTTATATACTCTCAGGAAAATTTAAGCAATATATATATACTACTATATATTAGGTGCTATTAGAGTATTATTATTCTGTGTACCTTAAAGTGAGGATATTCCAGTTAGGTTAGTTTAATTGTTACAATAAGTTGAATTCTCGCCAAGTTAATCAAATTTTAATATTGAATATAGTAGTATGTCTCGCAATAAATTATGATCGCTCGGAAAAAGTAGTGACGGTAATCCGCACATGTGTACAGTCGCGCTCAGAACTCTATGCATTTTTAGGCACTTTATTTTTTTCTTATATTGATATTTTTTGCACCTTAGTAACATAACATGATATAATTACTTATAGGTAGGTACATAAAATTTAAAGTAAATTAATTATCCGAAAGGTTGATACTCCTTCCATTAAGCCATCGTGGGATATCGAAGTAGAAGGTTGAGGATTAAAGCACGAGGCACGATTTTTGTTCTTGTATTTTATTGTATTATGTATTGAAAAATTTGTTGCAAAATATTATCATTAGTTTTGCCAGCTTCCGCAGTTTCCTCCCGAATTTGCTCTAATTTATTGCAGATTTCAGTTATAATAATAATACCGATTTGTCAGCGGTATTTGCTGTTCTATTTATAATCAGTGGTAAACAATGCACAGGCGTCTCCAATATTTCTGTAATGATATCGTGGCTTCTACAGTATTATTAATTTGCTTTAATTTATTTACAATTTCATGAGTTTCTTTCTTGATGTAACAATTGACATCGTAAAACCATTATTCTAGCTTGCCGTTTAAAATTTTTATTTTTTGGCACTTTTGCACTAATACGTATTACTAAAACAATATGTAAGCAACTGTACCCAAGACGCATAAACTCAACGCGGAAGGTGAAGAGCCACTGATCTACCAACGACGTGTCGGCGTTTCGTGTGTACGGTGCACACCCCCCGAACCTTCCCCCGGGTACTCCAAAAATACCTAAAAATTAAATACTGCGTATACCCCTTCTACTTTTGCCGAGCGATCTTAACTTATTACGCGACCAATAATTATATTTTATTTTTTGAAGAAGATTGCCGGCAAACAGAATCGCCAATTTCGCCATGGGGCACCCTAAACTGTATTTTAACTATGAAATCTTACCTTCTCTGAATGCTGTAGCGATACGACGACGGTGTGAACTCTTTGTGGTACAGTGGCGCCGCCAGCGAATGTGTACTCGCATGTAACCTGAAATAGGAACATATTTTATATAATATAATTTGAATTATCGACAATATAACCGCGTAAAAATAACTTGCACTTGTTGCAAGTCTAACAAAAATATATGATTCAATTCAACACATTTTTTTTAATATACGTGAGAATATAGTATTAATTTAAAGGAAATATCTCTGAACAATAAATATTTGTAGCGTCTAGGATTTTGAAAATATTTCGCTGTCACTCTTGTCACCCTTTAAAAGGATAGTTCTTTTCAATTCTAATTTATAAAATGTAT
This sequence comes from Delias oraia, assembly GCA_018230265.1. Taxonomy (NCBI): domain Eukaryota; kingdom Metazoa; phylum Arthropoda; class Insecta; order Lepidoptera; family Pieridae; genus Delias; species Delias oraia. The sequence goes on along the minus strand of DWCF01004444.1, from coordinate 8,909 downwards.
TGCAAGTATTTATAAAAACACCTTAAATCTATAACGGCTATTCATTTTTATATACAAAATATGTTAAATCGTCTTTAATATCACACGTGTTTTGTAAAACATGTACTTTGAAATAAATATAGCCGAATAAATATATTTTAATTAGTCTCTTCGATGAAAACCTAAATGTTTAATTAAAACCAATTACGATAAAAAAATATGTATCGCAAATGTGCTTTTTGTAATATCTATGTAGTACTAGATATCGTAGAGGATTATTATAAAATCAAATTTATATATTTTTAATACTGTTGTACAAACAACTTTTAAATCTGATTACGTCACTGACCGTAAGACAGTACAATAAATACCAAACATAGAGAATTTATATTATCTACGTAACAGAATAATAATTATCTGTTTTGAGTTCATGAATGACGCATTTTATGTTATGTTATTAGAGAAGTATTTTAAAAATCTTCACTGATAAAAAATAACCTTTCACTTCTGATACCATTGTTATTGAATTTAAATAACAATAAAGATTATTATCAACATACTTTAACTCAAATTATCATTGTATCATGTAATAATTTTAAGATGATTTTTTTAGATTATTATATTAATACGAGTTTATGAAAATTCTGAAAGGCAATCACTAATATTGTTTAAAAATTTAAGAACCAATATAATTTTTTTTCAAAAAGTTTTCATTTATATTATATTTTACATAGGGCAATAACCTGTAGGAGAGCCATGCTGAAGCACAAATTGGGCCAGCTCGTCTGAAGTAACGAAGTGTCCACGAGCTCACATAACACTCAGCGTGAAACGATATTTGTACTGTGTTTCGCTGAGTGAGGATATTGGAGGCCCTTAAAACTGCCGTTTAAGTGGCGTAAAAAGCCGACAACACAACCTATGCGCCGACTTTTGCGCGGTTGTTCATCGTCGACGGTGTTCTCTTACCATATAGACCACCTGCGCCATTGTCTGCTAAAGAATAACAAAATATAAAAAATTAGACATGCCTGTGTCTTGGAATCAGGCCGGGCCCACCAAAACTCTCCATTTCGTCGAAGCTCAGCAATTTTCTGGTTGAGTCTGTGAGCCAACACTACAGTGAGGGGCATACATTCTTCTGTTTCATCAGTAGCATAACCAAACATTAAGCCCTGTAAACAAATAGATTGTTAAAGAAATCAAAATACATAATATAACCCTGTCCCATTTCAAACAATTTTTCTCCAAGGATATAATTTCAAACTAGACTTAACATAAATTACTGACTTAAGATAAATGATAAACATCCTGATGACTAATTTAAGAATGTGTTTCCATATATGGGGTATGGAATGTTATGTGCGGTAGAGTATTCATGAATATTATCTTTAAGTGACTACCCATAATATAACAATGAGTACTGCCAGTATCTAGGAGACTAGAGATGTAGTAAAAATTGTGATCTAAATAATATTTAACTATATATGAATTTGGCAGCAAAATCTGGTATTAAAAAATTATATAATTTGAAACTTATAAAGTTTTGCATAGAATAATGCTTTAACCAGGGTTCTGTTACAATAGAAGACTATAGTGACAATAGCATTTATCTATTGTATGCATCTGTCATTTTAAGATTTTGTACTGTAAGGAATCTTATTAAAATAAAGATTATATTTACTAACTTTGATATATTTTTTCTTTTATGGTTTCTATACCAACACATTTACAAATTTTTCTCATTTGGTAAAGTGGGAATATAAGTTTTAAAGAAATTAAAGTACATATGATTGATTCATATTACTTTTTACCCATAGCTTCAGTGAAATACCTACATCAGATTCTTAATGCTTTTTTATTTTAACATACCTGTTGAAATACCATACATATATCTGCTAGAAGGTCTTAAATAGTGTCATACCTGATCGCCAGCCCCCACTTCTTCATCATTCCTGTTCTCATGCACCCCTGCAGCAATGTTTGGTGACTGTTGGTCCAACGCCAGCATCACACTGCATGTCTTGTAATCAAACCCTGACCCAACATGCAGTATGTTTTGTTAAATGATTGTGAAACAATAAAACCAGATATTAACCTAATTAAAAATTGAGTCATGATTTGAGTTGAAACTTTTATTTGAGACACTGATTGATGTGTTGAGTATTACTGAAAGAACATGCAACTGCCAATTAGATGATATCCCATTTCTTGCAGAAACCAAGTGTATACCTGATCTCCTGCCCCAAATTCAGATTCATCTTTGTCTTGATACACCCCATCGGCAATATTGGTACTTTGTTCTTCAATTGCCACAAGCAAATTAAGTGTTCTCCAATCAAAACCTAGTGCATGAAATATAATTTAGGCTACTTTTAAATTGGAGGTCAAGTGTTCATTTTGAATAGTGTAAAATTTTGGCTTATCTCCAATGCTAGTCAATGTTTGTTTACTAATATAGCTAACAAACCTTTGGAAGAGTCATCATAACCAATATGTTTGACAGTTTCCCTCACAACTTTTTGGTAGTCGACGAACGCCTTTGATGTGATTTCACCGCATAGCAGAACCATTCCCGTCTTTGTTACTGTTTCTATAATTACAGATTAAAAACTGATGTAATATTTTATTTCGTTTTGGATTTGGGCACTACTGCACGAGAACTTACCACATGCTACTTTAGCGTCCGGGTCTTGAGCTAAATGCGCATCTAGAATTGCATCACTGATTTGATCACACATTTTGTCTGAAATTAAAGGTATTATGATATTATATGAAAGAATATTAAATTTCTCGCGGTTGGTCAAACCACGTGTTTTGATTAGAGCAAAGCATAACATGGCTCAGAAGATATGATGTAACTATTTCAAATCTTAAGTAACTTTCAAATAAGTGCAATAGCAATAGGCGGTTTAGTATTTAAAAATAAAACAAGTTCTCGCAAAATAATAATATATCTGCGCACATGTTAAAAGTCGGCCATTTTTTAAATATTTTCATCATTCCTGTAAAGCGAAGAACTAACCTGGATGTCCTTCGCCCACTGATTCTGAAGTAAATAGGAATACTGATCCATCTTCCATGTCATAGCTATGACCATTTGTTTTTGCAAAGCCATTCATTTTAGAGGTCTCCGGCATTCTGAATTTAGAGTTAGCTCACAAAAATAACACGATAAAATCTCTTGTAATAATACTGTGGAAAAGAGGCCCGGCGCGCGCTCGCACTGATATTTATAACGTTGGGGTGGCGCTGTAATATCCTAAATATAAACCAATCACAGCATTCGAGTTTGACACTGCTTGTCACAATCTCTCATTCTATAGGTGGTTTTAATTTGTTTTCGTTTCGTATAACCTAAAAAAGATCTCAATGTGTAATCTGTATTGATATGAAAAATGGCGGGTAGTTTATGTTTCATTATTTCATTTTATTAACATCATTCAAAGCACTGAAAAAATTAAACTTGACTACAGAAATACCTTTATTTTATTAAATTTATTTATTGTATTGAAACTTTAAAAGTTTTGTGGTGTTTTAATAATAACTAATTTTATCAAATTATTAATGAAAAAATTAAGTAAACAGCCAACTGTTTAATAGAAATATAATAATGATTACAACAACAGGGAAACAGTTTCATATAATTATACAAACTAAGTGTTGGCGTTTTTAAATATAATTTTATTACTTTAAAGTAAAAGTACATAAATACTTTATTTTATTCTAAAGTAATTAGATTTAATTCATATTTCTTAAAGGGTCTCTACTAAATACGAAAATATTTTATTATTATTTATTTTATCCTATAATTGTTGTTGTTAATAAATATAAAATCGTTTAACTTACCTTGTATAATGAAAGAAAACACAATAATTTCACAATTTAACCACTGAGCACTAACAAGTAGTAGGAACGTTTCCTCCTGGAACCATAGACAAACTGAAATCGAAACTTGCTGTCATATGACTTAAAGATTAGCGCACAAAGCGTACATAAATGTTAATGATAATTGAATTTAGTAAAAGAGCTTGCAAGTATAATTATCATTAAATAATTATTATTAAATATAATTACTATCAATGATTTAAAATTAATAACTATTTAAATATATAATATAAAGATCATTAGCATCTAAATAGATATTAAATTAAGGCAAGTCATAAAGTTTGAGATTTTAATATTAATTTGTTATTTATATCGAGTAGAATTTTACAAAATATTAATAAATTAGTAATTCAAATCGATTTCACGGTCTGTTTGTTGGGTTAAAAATAAAGTTGTAAATTTTTGATAGTTATCCGTAATATATAGAAAAAATAACGTATATGTATATAGCAAAAAGTTTTAACTATCTCCTATACTTAATCTAGGTACTTATACATGACATCTTAAAAAGGTGAAAGTTCAAAGATAATTATATTTTTTTCAAATAACAGTATTCTCAAAAACAAGTCTGATAAAATTAACATTTACTAAACCTGACAATAATTGTTGATTATATTATATAATATATGTAGGTTCGATATTATTTACATTTTTTACTATCTTAATTAGGTTTTATGTAATTTAGTTGATACTATATACTTTTAATATAATTAAGCACATATATTAGCTAGTTTCATCAATATCCGAAGTTACAGTATTTAAATTTTGATTCGTTTCAAAAATAAGGCGTAATAACAAACTGTCAATAAAAATATACTTATCTCGCCAATGATTTTGGGTATTTCATTTTAGAATGATAATGACTTTACCTTCTAACCTGATGAGTCATTTGTGTGTGTCTTATCATGATTAAAATATCCTAGTCTTGTGAAATAGATGCTAGTAATGAAAATTTGTATTACATTTTATTTATTCTTTATCATTTCATATAAGTAAATGTAATGACTTTACACTGTCATTGAAAAGGACATGTAATGGCGTTTTTAATTTTTTCCTTGAAGGTGAGATCACTTTCGCAGTTTTAATGAAAAACGCCATAAAGTTTTAATACACAGTATAATGTAAAAACATTAACATTAAACATTTTAACATTTTGAAAACATTTAACTAGGAATATTTTTTCCGTGAAGCTTTATTCGTACAATTTAGGTACTCATTTCTATATCATTGATAGGTATGATAAACTATTAACATTAATACTTTATTGTGACCTTTTGTCTAATATGACGAAATCGTTGCATAAGATTTTTTCTTTATTTTGTTGAATGTAACATAATACATATATCATCATCATCATCATCAGTCCATTCAAGTCCACTGCTGGACATAGGCCTCCCCCAAAGACGCTTGGTCATAGGGGGGTTATTTGCCTTAATCACCACGCTTGGCAGGCGGGTTGGTGATCGAAGAACATCTGCTGTACTCGAAAAGGTGCTGCTGCCCACCCTCCGGTGAAGTGTTCTTTAGTCGCCTCCTACGACATCCCATTAGGAAGACTGGGAGTGGTACTATTCTGATCCGGTAACCACACGGATATCTTTTATTCTGGCCTTACTACTTAACATGCATTGTGTTTGTACTTTTTAATCTCATTAAACCTGTATAATATATAAAAGAAACTCATGTTAGGTACACTATTTATAACTCAAGAACGGCTAAACTGATTTGGTTGAAAATTGGTTGGGAGGTAGCTAAGAACTAGGAAGGACATAGGCTTTTTATCTGATACGAAAATGGAGGATAATGTTATAAGTATAGCTTATAACATTACCGTATCGAATTAATACATTAATGTTTATCGAATTTAGGAGACTCATGGATGACGGAGGGTTCATAATTGGATCCGGTAGGTTGGACGTCAAGACGTCTGCTGGGTCCTCTGGTACATACATATTATATAAAATTTAAAGCCGAAAAGTTTTTTTTTTATTTAGAGTAAATCTATATGCGTTTTTTTGGATATTTATTGTTCTGTAAATTCATTTTGTCGCGAGTTATTAAAAAAAATTTCAGTGTCATTTGACTATTTCAATTTTTTAATTTTTTTATTCTTTAGCGGACAACGGAGCAGGTGGATCTCATATATGGTAAGAGAACACCGCCCATGATCAACCGCGCCACAGTCCGCGCATTGGATTTGTTGCCAGCTTTTTACGCCGCTTAAGAGACAATTTTAAGGGCCTCCGATATCCTCACTCACACGTTTGTGTTTCAACACAAAAGTACAGTTTCACTCTTAGTATTCTTTTAGCCCGTGCTATCACTTCGGACGAGCCGGCCCAATAAATGCGTCCGTATATGCTCTTCCATGGGTGAAATTTACATATTTTTTAAATATTGTTCAAAGATATATTATTTATTGTAAATTTTTGTAATGAAACTGCATTAAATTTAATGATTAACACTTATAGGCCTCTGACCTCTGATTAAATGGCAGACATGTTACAAAAATACTGATAATTTATTAAATCAAAAATGTACATGCATAACGCAATTAAGGAAAATGTTAAATAATATAATTTGAATTTGGAACACATTGCGTAATGTTTTTTTTTTTAATTTTATTATACTGGAAACTTTTTTAGTGCACATCTTTCAATTCAATCATAATGTTTAAATCATTGGTAAAGCTGTATCCAATATAAAATTTGAAATTTTGTTTACTAAAGTACTTCATTTTAAAAAGTCAACGTTCAACGTTATTTTCACAATCTAGATATGCTTTTTTTACTTTTACAGAAAATCCTCGTAGCTAAGTGATTTAATAAGTCTACCATGAAGCGAGAGGTGTATGGTACGAAGCCCGGTCCGGACAATCATAATTTTATTATTTTAATTGTCGAGTACATGTAACAATGTGTTAGAGTATCTTTTCCTTAAAGCATACCAGGTGCTACTTGCTATTACAATTAATAATTGCCTTCAAAAAAATGTTAGGCGATTTATTTATGAAAGTCTTATGTCACTCACAGAACACTCGCCACACAATTAATAATATAATGTATTTTCACGACTGGCAAATTGGCTGGCAATTAACATTATTAAAATTACGGTAATTTAATTTCATGAATAGAGTAACTGAGCCGCATTTAATTAGCAAATTTTATCAATACGACGATATAGGTCAAGAGTCAAATTCATATCAAATCTGGTACTATCCACTTTTGGTATTCTCAATCGCACTTTATGTATATTGATTAAAGATTCTCGTGATTTATGATACTATTCAAACGTGTCTACTTTCTCTAAGATAAGTCTAGGATTGTAAACACTATCCATAAATATGATAAGGTAAGATGACTATAACATGCTAAGTCGCGACACTGTCATCGAAGTTCATCCACGTGTTAAGATAGATGATTTAATTCGCCAAAGTATAATTCTCCGTTTATTTTTCAATGATTTTTATGGTCTCTTATATGGTAAAAGAATCCCGTCGCCCTGTCAACCGCGCACTGTCCGCGCTTTTGTTGCGTTGCCGGATTTTTTCGTCGTTTAAGTGGTATAATTTCAAGAGCTTCCGATATCCTCACTCCCTCAACGAAACACAATACAAGTATCAATTCACGCTGAGGATTCAGTGAGCCCGTGGTATCACTTCGGACGAGTTGACCCAATTAGTGTGACATCATATGCTTCAGAATGGATCACCCATGGATGCGACACTGTTCGTGTTAAGACACTCGCTCGGCCACTCTCAAGCCTAGAATGAATGCCTTAATAATTGTAACTTCACTGGGATAAATAGGAACCCCACGTGTTTTTTTATAAGAAAATAAAAAAAATGTATTTCTTTCAATCTATCACGCCATTGTTGTTTTCTCAAAAAAATAAAATAAACATCTAAGTTTCTTAGTGTTATACCTAAATACGAAGATGGGACTTTGTAACTACTGTTACGTAAATTGAGGTATTCAGAAACTTTCATTTTTAAATTTTGGCAAACCTACAAAAAATTTTTTTAACATAGTCATGGTATGATAGTGGGCCTTTATATACCTAATACAATACATTTTTGTAATTTCAGAAATTGATACGTAAGAATAAAAGTTATATCAAAAGATATATTATATTCTAAAATGAAATTGACATTGAATTTTTGATAAAACTAAGTCTCCATTTAAATCACAACATATTTAGTGATTAATTTGTGATAACAATTGATTGTCGTCTAGATAATTTGTAAACACTGTTTAGCACAATTGCTGTCGTCGTAGAAAGAACATAACTCGCGGTGCACAATCAACAAAGGCTGTTATGGTTTTGTCTCGTGCTATGTACTCCAGTATTATGCGTCTCTTTCGCATGAACTATCTAATCAGTGAAAATATTTTAAAATTGTATAAAGAAAACGTGAACTTATTACGTCATTATGTTTTTTTTATGTGAACACTCGGCGATACATTATGTGTGGATTTTGGATATATAGAACGCTAATTTGTATTTTATACTTTTTTATAAAACAGGTATGAATTGATGGAGAAAAAAAGTTTAATGTATTTATATCTAAGATGATTTTGTTAAGGCTAATTTGCTAATGTAATAAGCAATCGTTTTTAATATAGGTTTAGGGATATAATATTTAAACAATATTTACGTTAATCGTTAATTTCTTTTCGTTGAAAATTAGGTTCGGTACTTTTAAAAATTACCAGTGTAGAATGTAAGATAAAAATGCATTTGGCTCGGGCATTCGTCACAATAATTAATCTATAATTAAATGTGAATAAATTAAAAATATAAGGAGTATGCATGGTTTAAATGATAAAGATATATTATACATTTAAATAGATAGTCGTTACCGTATCAAAGTACATTTTTGTATTTACGTATCACTCAGATGTTAATAAACTGAAACTCAGATATTTTCTAGTGATTGATTTCTTGGAATAAAAGTTTATTTACATTTTGTCTAGGCCAGTGCTTATGATGGCCTTAACCCCGTGAAGGTGGACTTGAGTGTTTGGCACCAGCGCAATCCT
>DWCF01004443.1:0-16448 GCA_018230265.1 Delias oraia | reverse complement strand
AGGTCTTGCACGGTCTTTGGCTGTGGGTAGTTTGCGATGACTTCTACCTTTTCGCCAGGTGCACTGATGCCTTCTGCTGATACGCTGCATCCGAGAAACTTCACTGTCTCTTGCCCAAATCTGCATTTTGATAGATTGATGGTGATGCCAGCGTTTTCTAAGCGTTGAAATATCACCTGCAGATGCTCTCTGTGTCAGCATGGTGGGGGTCTTCCTCTGGCCCTCCTGTCTCGCTCCCACACTGCTGGGTCAATCGCGGTGCTGCTACAATCTTATTCCCAAGGCATGCCAATGTTTATAAAGTCGTTAACACTATAGTAGGCTTTGCAACACAAACGTCCCTTGGCAGGTTTTATTAATGTACAGCAAGATTTTGAACCGACCATAAGTATAATGAATTGCAAACATCAAATAGGTTCTTAACTTGTCCCTTAAGGTGCAACAAAAATGCCAATAATTAATAAGTTTAAATGTGTTTTCAGAGGAGGGAGCAACCATTGTGTCGAATAACGACAGGCCGTGTGTAGTACAAGTGGCTGAGTGGATCTACTCGCGAGTGAATCCTGGCAAAAGTCCCGAAATTGTACCGGGAGTAGTTTTGGATTGGCCCGTACCCACCGTACAGAGGCTTTGGTTCGGGTAAGTTTTACTTTTATATTTAAAGGCAAGCTTCTCGCTCTCATATTCTCACTCGCGTGAGAATATCGGAGACCTTTAAAAATGCTGCATAAGCGTCGTAAAAAAAACCAACAACACAACCAAAACTTGGACTGACTGCACGGTTGCCCATTGGGGGCAGTGTTCTCTTACCATAATCGAGAATCACCTGCTAGGTTGTCCGCTATATTACATAAAATATATTAATGTAAAAAACTGATTTAAAACTACAATCAGGGTTTAAAAACAAACTAAAATTTGTCCCTTTGCTAAAGCACTTCCACTGAAGAAACTACAGTAAAAGTTATTATATCGCTTCTCGACATTATTTGATATTTAAAAACTCGAATTTTAAGGAAGCACTGGTGACTGCAACTATTTAACTGTTTTACGGCGGAAAAATATATCAATATATTGAAAATTGCGAACGATTAGTTGTTTATAATTGCTATAATTCTTGCCTGTAAAGTCCTCGTTAAACAGTTATCAGGTTCATGTAGAGACGATATTTTAATTTCAATGTTTTGATTAAAAATAAAGCAATTTATTGCCAGAACCGCCCAAGACGATAAGTGCCGCCGTATGCGCGCCTTCCTGTCATGCATGAAGTCGGACACACCGCTGATGCTGAACACGTCCTATGTACCGCAGCATCTCCTAATCCTGGCTACGGTCTTGAGGTGAGCTTTTTGTGTGGTGGACCCGTATATCGACTTAATGAGGATTTCGAAGTAACGAGAATCCACTGTATTATAATGTTAATTTTCTTTTTCAGATTTATCATGACATCGCAGATACAGATACTCAGGCGGCAAGAGTTGGATGCTTTTTTGGCGACGGCTTTCTCGACTGATCTCATGAACGCACTGCATCTGCAAGAGATGACGGTGAATTCTATTTATTAAAAATAACTCAGCGGATCACAGTAGAAGCACTGTTTCAAGTACAACTATTTCACGCTGTGTACTCTGTGAGCGCGTGGTATTACTTCGGACGAGCCGGACGAATTAGTAGCATATGCTTCAGCGTAGCTCTTCTTCGCGGTTTACGTCAAGTCTAAGTCCCTAAGTCAACAATTCGAGCTGCTTTACGCTGAATGCGATCTAGAGGAAGAAGTTGATATTTGGGAGCACTCGGCTAGCGATGCGAGCAATACTCCATATGAGGCCAAATTTGCGCACTTGGTTATAAGCGATGGCCAGAAGTGAAGTACCGCTTCGCGTTATTGAGCTCCTAGCTCCTTGCAGACTCATTTAGCCTTGTCTTCCAGATGACTGCGAATTTGAATATCACTGGAAATGTTGACACCATGTATTCCGATACTCGCTAAGGTGGACAATGAGGAGTTCTTTGTAATGATCTGTGGATTTTTTTCAGGTGAACGGTATAAGCTCCCGCGGAGTCCAGTTGGGTGCGCTGGTGATGGCGGGCGCTGAGGCGGCGCTACTAGCGAACGACGCGTGCGGTGCGCCGGTGCCGTGGCTAGTAGCCGCCCCCTGGCTCTATTTCGATGGGAAGTTGCTTCAGCGGAACCTCCACCGCGCCAACCACTGCAAGCATTTGGCGCAGCTGTGTGACAATCATCTCGACACTGTCGTCAAGGTATCTTGTAAGCTCTCTGTGTCGAAACACCAAAGGGGTCGTCCATTAATCACGTCAAGCTGAAACGGGAGGGGGAGGGGAGTGGTTTGATAAAAACCACGAATTCGCGAGTATTCATTTTTTCTGAGTTTCGCAGAGTGAGTGAGGATATCGGAAGCCTTTAAATGGCGTAAAAAAGCCGGCAACACAACTAATGCTCGGTTGTTCATGGGCGGCAGTGTTCTCTTACGATATTGGAGACCCCAGGTGGGTCTCCAATATCGTCCGTTGTCCGTTATACTATTTAAAAAAATCTGAAGTATTATTAAAGTTCATAATATTAAATTCAGTCGAAAGTGAAAAAATAGAAAAGTGGTTGCACAACTTTTTATTAAGCACTAGTAATTTGTAATGAATTGCAGGTAGAACGCATGCGCAAAGCGATCCTCGAAGGCTTGGAGGTGGAGTTTGCGATGCCGCCCCTTCCCCTTGTGGGCGTCGTGGGCGAGCCGTTGGCCGGGTGGCGCGGCCGAGGCCGTGGCGCCAGGCTGGAGATCGCCGGTGTTGTCGTCGGACAGTGGGGTGGTGGGAGCTACCCTCCGCGCGCCGCCAGATACCCGCAGGTTTGCTGCACTGTAGATATAGTCATGGGGAGCCGTGAATATCGAAATGTATACACGAGTCGGGTGATCGGAGAAGTTCGTTTGAGGACATGTTTGTGGGATGCCTCTGATCCATATGATAGATAAAGCTCGCTAGAACGTCGCTGATGAATATTTAAAATAAATAAATTTATATAAAATAACAATCTTTAAAAAAAAGAAAATATTATAGGGCAATAACTAATAACAACTACATTGGATGCATCGCGCGCGTCTGTACATCGCGTGGCGGTCGGGACGAGACTCAAACGGTATACGCGGACGATCAGTGCGGATCACATACGCGCGGAGCGCTCCGTGCCGACGTTCCGCGTGACACTAAAAGCAGCCCTAAGGACTCTAAGCACAGGCTCATCTCCGCTTGAGACGTCTTGTCCTTACCGTATCTTAAGAAAGTAGACAGTGTAACTTTTAAATTCCATTTCTTAGTGACATTTTGGTTTATTTGGTTATAACTACGCTATAAATAAAGAGGTTTAGACGAATCTGAAGGAGGAGGACCGAGGATTCAAATCAATTCATTACATACACTTATATTAAAAAACTTGCATGTTAAACCGATGTTATATATTAAGCATTTATATAGATAATTTTAGATTGGAAATAAAGAGGCTTTACTGTTATAATGGTGTGACATACATAGTGTGTACTTTTTGTACGTTATTTCTGCCTTCAAGGTAATCTTAGTTGTGTGATGTTTAGTAATGAAATAGTGAACCCGGCAGGCGTCGTCCTGCCCTTCAAGCGACCTACCGGATCCAGTTTTGAATTTTCCTTTACTGCTCGGCTCCTATTAATTGTAGCATGGTGCAAATTATACTATAACCTACCCAGGCCATTACTGATTGCATTTTTGTTGCATTGCATCAGTGTTGATCAGTGAAACATTTCAGATGGGCTACGTGGGCTATACGCCTCCACCGCGCAACGCGTACGGGGGTCGCGGTTGGCGCGGCGCACGAGGGCGGGGCCGCGGGCGTGGTACGGCAGCCGGCCGCGGTAGAGGGCGGCGCCTCCGGAGAGACACGGACGAACCCGCCAGGCCGGCCACCGTCGCTGTCAATGGGTGAGTGCACTCAGAGGCGATAAACAAGTGTTGTGTCTTACAAGTGTTGTACCAGGTAACGTTACCCTTTAAGTAGCCTGAATTCCTCTGTGCTCTATAGTATGATATAAGGCATATATATACAGTGAAATCGACATGAACCTCTAAGTCGAAAAAAGGTTATTCCCTTCCACTGAAGCTCTAAATACGCGGTATCTCCAATTGCTCAGCCTTGCTAACTCGAGCAAGATGTTATTTCCCTACGAGGCCTTGATATAAGGATATTTAATCTCTGTAACTCGAATTTCAAAACAAGACCGCGGATCTCGTAGTTTGTAAAAGATGGTGGCGTCTTACTTGGATTTCTTTGAAATCATAGCAATAAATCTAAGTCGAATTGTTGTTTCACTTCAAGTCCACAAGTCGCAAAACATTCTTATAAACCGCACCTTTATAAACAAAGTTTGAACGAATAGATCTTATGTCTCTCGAAATACTTGTTAACTCGAATGTTTCAGTGTTGACTTTACATTCGAGTTATCGAAATTCCATTGTATAACGTGTATAATGACATAGGTCACATATATTGACATTAGCTTAAAGCTATAATTAGTTAAGTTAGTCTATAATTGAATTAACAAACAAGTATTATATTAATAAATAACAATTGAGTAGAAAAAATGTCTCCAAAATCACTATTGCCTAGATTCTTACAGATCACTTGTATGGGTTGTGTCCTTAGCGAATTAGACTTGCCAACGCGTCGATCATGTTATCAATTCATTATTTCTCAGTGTTTCAAGTTGAAAGCTGTCAACATTAATTTAGCGACGTTCAACAGTGATCGTGTATTCTACGTGAATAAAGTTATATTTAATTTGATGTATAATCTTTAACTTATACAATATCGTTTTTCATAGAAATGGAATATGTGTTTCAGCAAATCGGTGAGATCCGACGAGGTGAGTCTTCTCGCAGACGAAGGAAGTCCGCATGAAGACAACGTTTTAGATAATGATGAAGGTAATTTTTTTATTCGTTTATTACTTGAGCTAGCAAGATACGAAGCAAAAAAAATCAATTTTGGGTGGCTCCAATTTTAAGAACTCTCAAGAAGACACGTCGAAAGGTGAAAGAGAAAACATGTACCTACTTCAGACTAGTGTTAGCGGTTATGTACATAAAAAGAATGTCTGACGTTATTTGCTGAACCAGCAACTTTGTTGTATTTTGTTTAATTTGTAAACAAAAGAAATAATTTCTTACCAAGCATGCATGATGTCGAAGCTTGATCGCTTTAGGGAGGTTGTCGTTAATCGAGGGACGTTACATGGAGTTTACACTGTATTTACTATGGATGAGGTTGTTTGGCAACTTAATCTAAACATTGTATATCGATCGAATATGTTTAAAAATTGTTTTTCAGGAGCTCAGCAGAAAACAAAGACTGGTAAAAATGCGAAGAAAAACATGGGAAAGGGAAAAAAGAAGTCGGCAAAAACCGATGTGGGACCATTGGAGACCAACGGTCCATTAGATAAAAAGGTATAGACATATTATTACTCTAATTAAATCAGCTAGAATTATATATAAGTCTCATGTATACAATATTAATAATCTGGAGTTGGGGCATCCTGTTGTACCCAGGCACAAATATGTTTGAAGACTCATATGATTGACTCGAATCATAAATAACGGAGTACCGGTGAACCGACGCCACCGCTTTCAAACAACAAATTTAAATGCTTAACACAGTGCATTCTTATAAAGTTTACAATGTTTTCTAGGCTAAGAATCATCTTAATATGTCAAATATGAAGCTTCATGAGATAATGTAAAAAAGAGGAGATATTGAATGTAATCAGTGGCATTGTTGGGTCCATTGTTTGCCTAAATTGACGTGTCCCATTAATATTTTCTAGTACGTTCCTAGCGTTGGCGGTGTAGTTGTCATGCAAACCAATGCAACTGATATTAGAAATCCACGAGCTTTGCTATTGTAGGTTATAATAGAGCAGCGTTAATAAATCTTGATAATTAATGATGAGCGTACGTATTAGTAAGTTTAAGTGGCGAGAGGCTGGCCACATCGCTCGACGAACCGACAACCAATGCGGAAGAAAGCTTCTCGAGTGCGACCGCGTACAGAGTACAGAGTAAACAGAGTGGGAACTCCCGCCACGCGATGGAAAAACGACCTCATGAAGGTCGCGGGCAACCGCTGATCCAGATCGCTCAAGTTCGCAATAGGTGGGCGTCTTTGGGGGAGGCATATTAGGCTGAGCAGTGGACTTGATAGGCTGATGATGATGAATAACTACATGAGTTTTTTTGTTAATGGAATATACTTTGCATTCAAAAAGTTTGCGAAACACTGCTGTAGGGTACAATCCAACCACAAACTACTTAAAAATACAATCAAAGTTACTCTATTTAACAAAATGTGTTCTTTTTTTCATTTCAACGGCTACCGTTTCTGATTTCAGGAGCAGTCCCTGTCGGAAAAGGAGCACATGGGCCAAGGCGACGCGCCTCTCACTAATTAAATTGTTTTTGTTTAAAGAGGTTCTATTTCTATGTATTTATTTACATTATTTTTAATTTTATAACGTCGTATATTTTCATTTTTGTTCCGTAGTTCAGATTAAGTTGTTTTTTTTTTAAATTGTTGTGTCGATCTGGCGTTTGCTGATCTCTGGGCAACACTGTAGCACGTATTTTTATTAACAGCGTCGAGTACAATGTATCGCCGGACGCGTCCGGCTCCTGTGTCATAACTTATTTGTTAAGTTGCCTATAGGACGACTAGTATACGTGCCTAAACATCTAAAAGACTTCCCGATGGTGAGACTGATTTTTTAATTTGACACAAATAGTGTTGATTAAGGTTAAATAGAGAAGTGACGAGCGAATGTCTCGCTCCCTACGACGTAACCGAGGTGACCCGGCGCTCAAACGTATTCAATATGAAATTACGGTTAAGACATGCCTATAAGCAATCGCCGGCTCTCATTTTACTCACTGACGACAGTTAGCGGAGCGTTCGAGTATAACGTAACGCAATTTTAACGCTGTCACCCTCTTCTCTACGGAAAAGAAGTGCGAGGAGTCTCCCTCCTATACCCTAAACGTTACGTTCCATCCAGGTGACAATTTTTACGCAACAGTTAAAATTAATTTCGCAATTTTTTATTTAAAAAAATAAACTAAGTGATGCCACTGGCTCTTAGAAAACTCTTCGTGAAAATCGTAGTTGCACTTAAAACGGTGCTTCTACTGTATTTCGCTGAGTGGTGAGAATATCGCAGACTCTTATAATGCCGCTTGGTGATGGGTCCTATCTGGCGCGGTTGGTGATGGGCGGCGGTGTTCTCTCACCATATGGTAGACACACTTGCTTCCCTCCCCCAAATGGCGTTACGTAATACTAGAACGCTCTCAATTACGATATTTAGAACAAGGAAACGATGCATTTATTCTTATAAATTTAAGAGCATTATGACAACACAAGCAGCCTAATTTCCAAGATCTCTAGGATTTATTTGAAACTTGTCCTCTTATCAATGTTGTGTACCTTGACGCTTCAAACGGCAACGCTAAAATTACGTACCGAGAAAGCGTCAGCGTTCGTGTAGGTACGTAACAAGGTGTGGTAGTGTACGCGCCGGTCATACTCGAATAGAGATCAATTCCAAACAAGACAAAACTGTTGAGTCCTCGGTGGGACTCTCCTGCTAACCGCGTAGCAGCGATGAACATTTCAGCTGAGAGGGCGGTGCCTTAGACCGCCTCGACCACGCAAAGGTGACCAAGTGATAATCGCTACATAATAAAAATTACCAAGTTGAGTCGTGATGACTGTATGTTAGCATTTTATGAAACCGAGTCGGCATTATTTATTACATAGTATATTTACAATTTACCAAAATATCTTATTTTTAAGCCCGGTTTGGCCTATGTGATCCGCGAATTCAGTATTAGAGTGGATTCGTCATTTGTGCATCATATATTTTGATTTGTACAAATAATTTGAAGTTTGTCACCAACTTATTGCCTCCGAATCGGGACGATTGTTTTTAATATATATCTAGGTAGTTGCATTATAAATGAAGTCGTTTTTACATTTAATTTCGATGCGGTTGTATGAGTTTTAATTTTAGTTGAAGAGTTCGCTCAGTTTTGTGCCGATCGCATGGGTGAAACCAAAACGTGTTCAGACTTGTTTTTAGGTGCTTTGTGTATATTTAGGCGTTATTGAATGAGTGAGGCTGTTTGCACCCACGCCACCCGCGCCCGCGTTGCAGTTGCATTCAAAGATGGGGTGGAGGGCAATGGAGGTAGTGTGTATGTCGCATTTATTGATTGACGGTTGGTGCTTTGAAATTACGTGTCGGTGGACTGCCTGAAACGAGTCTGAAGCTCATAGATGTAAGTCGAACGGTAGACGTCGAATGGAAAGTGAAGGGACATTGGCGTGTCGCGCCCGCCGCAGCCTTATAGGCCATTGTTTCAATAGATTGTCGTAGATTCGTTAGTGATATGTTGTATGCATTTTTTGCGGAGTCTCGAAACGCCGAGTGTCCCTTGATTTATATGTATTTTTGTAAATTTGTTATATTGTTATACTTAAATTTAGCTGGAATGACAAATATGTAAGACAAAGTCTTAACAACATTTACTACTCGATTGGTGGTTACGACTGTTTGACCATCCGAGACATTCCATGATGAAACGCCTGTAAAGTAACCGAACGGTTGACGCCAATTGAGAATGGAACTAATGAAGACTTTACAATTTGGAACGCTTCACTCCCCGGCTGAAACGGAGACGAGTATGTTGCCACAAGACATTAATTGATTTCACGATGGAAACTTAACCGAAGACGCGACACGCAGCGGCGCCGGGCCCGCGACGACGCGGCGCCCCGAGCGCCCTCAGCGCACGCGTCCGTACGGCGCGTGCTTATGTAAACGTTTATATTATTGCTTGCTTATTCATTAACACAATATCGTAGCGTAAGAGTTTTAACTTCAATGTAACACTTTGGTTTGGTTGTGTAACGTCCGGCCACGTTTCGTGGCTTCGGGTTGTATTTCCCGGGACGCGCATGTTTATATTAGAAGGTCTGTCCATCACTAACGGTGCACAGTTTACAAGACGATTTCATCGGACGGTTTTACGCTATTCGCGCTATCTTTACAAAAGTAATTGTCACATATTTTTTAATGTATCGTTAGTGCTGTTTCCGAGAGGAAGGTAGTGATTTATGTTTCTTCAAACTGATATTCCGTATAGTTTTAGATTATTATTCAACCGTATACCTTTACTCCGATCGAAACTTATTTGCTGACAATGGTCGCTTGATGTTTTGTCGACGTAATATGAATATATTAGAACTATTTGTCATATTCATACCTTTTTCGTAATTGAGTAGCAACATGGAACTGTGGCTTTTTGAAAACACTTATAACTTAACTACATAAATTGCTCTTAGAGGTTAAAAAATATGTTCACTAATAAATTGTCGGTGAACAATACAATATTGGATGAAAATAAATTGTAAAGAGTTGTATTTGTCTTCAAATAAAAGGTTCCATCATTTAAATGTTGTTTTATTTCACTCTCTAAGATCAAGCCTCTTGTGAATATCATTCAAAGTTGTGCCTTCCATGTTAGCTATGTGATTTATGACTATTTGCGTTGCGTCTTTAACATTGTTGTACTTGTGCAGTAGTTTCATCTGTATTTGCTTATTATCGTTGTTTAAGAGTTTATCTAATTTCTTCTCTTCTTCCAATAATTTGTTATACACATCTTGTTTACTTACAGACATCTGCAAAAAATCATAACAGCTGAATAAACTCACAAAAACTAGTAGCTGATCAATTTAGTTTAAGATTCAAATCCTAAAGTTAAATAGATTAATATCATTCAAAGTGAAATAGGAAATAAAACATTTCTAATACATACAAATGTTTATATTGGCATAAAAATTCACAATTATCTTTATCAAATTATATAAATGGTAAAAAACAGAACTCTGAGAAACCATGAACAACTTATTAACTTAAGTTGTTCATGGTTTTATCTGGAACACCCATAGCACAAGCTAACAAACTGTTAATGTGGCGACCCTCTTCTGCTTTGAAAATGTAGGCATTTGCCATATCCACTGATTTTTTAACATTCATTAGACTTTCCTCTTTGAACATATCAACAAGCTGAAATTTTACTAAGCTGTAATCTTCTATAATAGAAACTAGGGCTTTATTTATCTTTGCATATTTGCTGACAAAATTGTCTGTATCCAGACAGTCCAATAAGTAGTTTAAATCTAAAACTTCAGTATAGAAATCAATTCCAAACTGCAGTTTATCAGAGTGTTTCTTCAACAAATCTACCTTGGTTAGCAAATTAATATGGGGCAGGCCTATTTTCAACATGGCATTCAAAGATAACATTAAAGCTGCAATAAATTTTGTGGCATCTGAACAGTGATGTGAATCTACAAGATGTATAACACACAATTGCATATTTCCTGTGTTAGTTAAAATTGAGAAAATATTACTTAAAGACTCATGATGGCAGTAAAGTTCAACTTGACCTGGCAAATCGAAAATGTAATTTGCAGCATGTTCCTCCTGAATCCGGAGCTGTTCAATAAGCCATTCTATGTTTTTCTCCAAAAATTCCATACAATATAACAATGCACCATTGGGGCCTAATTTTAACTCTTCCATAACATTTTCCAAATTAATTAAATTCCGGATATCAATATCAGGTATATAGGTAATATTATCATTTCCTGGATCAAGGTTAACAATAATTGTTTTTCTTCCGAGTTTTCTTAGTAACTTAGACATCTCGCTGCAATATGTGGTTTTACCTGCACCTGGCGGCCCTATTATCAACTGTCCATACAACTTAATTACATTTTTGAAATTATTATTCCTCACTAATGACATTTTTTTTCTGTTCTTCTTTCTTCAAATCAAGAATGATATCTTTACAAGCTTTTATGGTTTCAATATCATATGATTTCAAATTAATAAATATGCAAAGTGGTTTGCTTATATTTATAGCTTCAGCCAGGTGTCTTGCTGCTACTTGCTGTTCTTCTCCTGAAGCACCAAAAATAACTTTCGTTGTATATATGTCATTTGTACCTAACGGGCTATGTACATGATCTTTTTGAATCATTAATAAACTGCCAATTCTTTGATATTGAGAAATAATTAGCATTATTTTATCTGTACAATCTGAATATACTACTTCTGTAGGCACACCATCTATATCAGCAGCAATTGATTTGAAAAAATTTTGGTTACTTTCATGATCAATATTTTTAATAGTTAAATTTTTCATGACATCTAGAAGCTCCATTTTATCGGTAATGGGCTAAAAAGGGAAGGAATATATAAAGGAAATGGAATTTCCAATTAAATAAACTTTCGTTTAAGTGTTAGTCTCTTTATACACGAGCTTAAATTAACAGTACATATGCACAAGCTAACGAACCTTGAATATTGATGTTTTTAAATCGCACAAGTTCGACGTTTTCAATATTATATATATACTCAGAGCGATAGTGATTCAACTAAATCACATTGTTTTGCAGGTATAGAGTCAGTGTTGCCAACCCCAGCAGAGATCAAACTGCAGATATAACGGAAAAAGAAAACTGTAAATATAAAACTAAAGATTAAACAAGCATCACAGTTTTTATCAAATTAAATAGGTGTATTAAAAGACTTACTTTTGTAATAAATAAAATTCTGGAATTAAAGTAAATAGTAAAAGCTAATTACAGCACCGCCTTTCTATAACAATGATATTATAGTAGCTGAAGATACAAGTTAGATATGATCACTAGCTACTATCTCAATTTAAATTTTTAAATCTTCTGTTTTTTCATCATCATCATCATCATTTTAGCCGTAAGACGTACTCTGCTGGACATAGGCCTCTCCCTTGAATTTCCATGAATACCTGTCTGTTTTTTCATTTCCTCTTTATTCTTTAAATCATATATATTTTTATTAAATTTTTATAAATAGTTTTTTTTAACATCAAATTCGAAACAATTTCTAATTTCTGACTTTGTGTGCAGTACCTTTTATTCTAGTCGTATAAAGTTTTTTCTTACGTTCGTTGTAATAAAATTAATGCCAAGCACTCTACCGTAGCAGTATAGTTGTGCGGCAAACATAAAAGCTTTTTGGAATGTCGTTAACAGTAGAAACATCGCAAAGCCCTCGTCCTTTAAAATTTAGAAACATCAAACATGCAATCAAAATTCTTTTACATTGGGCGTCTCTCGTTTATGTTAACATTGGTCTTGCTTAGAGTTCTCCATTCTCTATCTAATTATGTTGTTTTCTGGACAAATATCGAGATATATAAATATTTCGAGCTCTCTACTTAAAGCTGAGAGAATGACTCAAAAACTGTAGATCTTCAATCAAAACGGTAGGGTTGGCCGTACTGATACATGTATTATTAGCTCTTCAACTTTGAGACAGAATAAATTGAGAACTCTCCTACTGTTCTAAAACCTGTTTTGTATGTATGTAAAAGGTAATATTATTTTTAAATATGTAAATACGTACAGTTTTAACTTGGATTATATGTCACTAGAGGAATGATTTAAGCTATATGTATCAATTGTCATTCTAAACTCTGTGGTCCTGTTTAACACCTGAAGTAGCAACATCTAACCTCTTTCTTTCATTGTCAAATTCGGCAAAAATGGTAGTGTACTTTTAAATATTTTCAAATTAATCTATTTGAATCTTTAATATTTTTGTATGATAATGTGGTTTATAAGCTTTATTAATTTGTGTTCACTGTTGTTTGCTGAAGAGTGATAATATTTATTGGAATAGTGTTAAAATCTAAGGTTTGTTTACTTTTGATTTCAGACGAAGGGAACATCAAGTTTTGGTAAACGCCGAAACAAGACACACACATTATGTAGGAGATGTGGAAGGTCTTCTTATCATATACAAAAATCCCAATGTGCGCAATGTGGATATCCTGCTGCCAAATTACGCTCTTGTAAGTAGCGTGTAATTGTTAAGTACCGCCTTGTGGTTAACCACTGAATGTTTTATTCATTAATATTTGTACGTTTTAGATTCATTAAACGTAAATTAACCCTACATTGATTGAGAAATATTTTATATATGCAATATTTTCTTGTAACCTGTAGGTATAAAAAATTGATTGTGTAGTTAAATGATTGAACTTAAATGTTCAACATCTACTACATAAATCAGACATAGTTATACAATGGGATCTCGATAGCTGGAATGTGAAAGGAAATGCTAAAATAATCGAGATTATGTTTTTGAGATACATAAGATATATTTGCTAAAACTTCTAAGTGTGTAGCTCATAAGAATATTTTTCGACATGTGCAGTTAGAGTTAAACAACATTTCGACTTAGATTTATGGTATATGAATTTAAATGCACTAGAAAAATAAATGAATCTTTGTCAGTTGGGACACAATCATCATGACATCAAGATCTGGTTTTTTTTCTAGTCCATTTTAATTTATATAAAGGTAGCATGCTGTTAAAATGCATAAGTAAGATAAAAACATATAATAAACACATTTATTTATTCATAAAATCAAATTAGATATTAGTAGAATAAATTACAAACATTTTAAAAAATTGGTTATTTAATCAATTTGCAGAGTTTTTATCACTTATTTATTCAAGTAGAAACAATGAACCAATAGTGTACTAGACAAAATACATTCCTCAAACATTATCCAATCATTCCTTTTGAATTTTATTGCTATGATTTCGGAGAAGTCCCTAATTAATTGGAGTCAGTAGGAGTGAATAGCATTTTTTTTGACAAAATGAGGATTGAGTTATCAAGATTCCACTGCATTATATATAATTTATTCTTATTTCATTATTAATAACTAAATATATTAAATATCTGTTAGTATGATTGTCCTATTCCACTCATTAATTAATTGTAGAAATAAAGAAATAGCTCTCATATTAAATTTATTTTTCAGACCACTGGTCAGTGAAGGCTAAAAGGAGGAAGACCACAGGAACAGGCCGAATGCGTCACCTTAAGATTGTAAGAAGGCGTTTCCGTAATGGTTTCAAGGAGGGCAAACCTACCCCTAAGAAAGCTGTAGCTTCCTCATAGATGTTTTACTAATAAAAAGGTTCACAAAATGTTTATCTTTTATTTTATTTATAGTGAATTGTTAGAAAAAAATCTGGTACACTGAAATACAACCAGTTTGGTTTAATAAGCTTTTAAAATCTAAAAGTTGGATGAGTTTTATAATGGGACTTAGCTACTCTTAATGAATCTTCATATAAAACGAATTTCAATTTTTAATGAATATTATAAATTGTTAATAATTAACGAAATAAATGTTCTCCAGTATTACAGTACTGAGATGTTATCATTAATATCTAAGTGTACAAAACAAAATCATTTGGGAATTAAAATACTAAATAGGTAAATCCCTTTTGCTGCTGCTAGCCAATTACTGGGAAAAATGAAACTCGACATGAATTTTTTCATACTTTATTAATAAGAAGAATTTTATACTTTAATATTAATAACAAATAAGCTGACTTTTTTCTAATAGTCATATGACTATTACGTATGTTATGCTAAAAGAAACAATAAGAGTCCCACATTTGCCTATTAACTTGAATGATAATATTTCCACTTTTCTCGCTTTTTGTTCGCGAAGTCCTTAATAGTTTGATGTGTCTATATGGCCTAGTACGGGCTTCTGTATGTATATTGTTAATCTTTACTGACTCATTGTGGAGCGCAGGTAAATTTTTATAAGTTTTAATTTAGAAAAGGACCTTTCCGCGCTTGCTACTGTAACTGGCATAGTTAGCATAATTCGTAATGTCAGGGCATACAGCTGTCAAATTTTTTAAATATATAAATTCAACAATTTTCATTCATATTCATATTGATTTTTTTGAAAAATGGCTGACATGACATAATTTCTTCGCATAAATTATCGACGTTAATATCCTGTAGACGATGACAGCTACTTCTTAATAGTCTTAGTCTTGCTCATCAATTAATCATATTAGTATTATTATTATGAGAATAAAGTCAGCTTCTTTGTTATTAATATTAAGTATAAAATTCTTTATATTAAATTTTGTATGTAAAAATTCAATTCCAGTTTTTTTCGCAGTAATTGGCTAGCAGAAGCGAACGAGATTTATCTATTTAATATTTTAATTCCCAAATGTTCTTCAGTTTTGTACACTAAGATATTAATTATAACTTTATCTAAGTACTGAAAAACTGGAGAACGTTTTTTTCGGTCAAAATTAACAATGTATAATATTCGTTAAAAATGTAAATTTGTTGTTTATGAAGATTAGTTAAAATTCATAGGTTCCGCAAACGCACTGGCGTGAGTTGGCGCGACTGTTGCAGCCTCAAATATCTTTCTTGAAATTTTCGCTTGCAACTTGACTGCATTTGCTACTTTTTCCCCATTTTGACAATCCTTGCATGTAAAATAGCTCGTCGCCTTCGCATCTGACGTCTATAACGAGCAGCCACATCTTCTCTATTTTGCTGTAAACCTAGTGCTGGATTTGGTGGAGGTGTATCCTCATGATTGATCTTGATTCTTTGTAAATTTTGAGAGTTGTAGCTTTATTGACCCTTTCTGTTTTTTTCCATTGTTTTCACTTTTGTTTACGTTCTCTAGAATTCATAGAACCGACAGAACAGTTTTATCCTTTCCATTTCCCGCGGCTTATCCAAAGATTCCGTATTATTTTTCATTTTTTCAGACTTTTGCTGTCATACTTCATCATCACCATCATCATTTCAGCCGTAAGACGTCCACTGCTGGACATAGGCCTCCCCTTTATATTTATATATATATATATACTTATATACTGTCATACTTATTATTTTTTAATTTCCTTTCCACATCATTCAACTTCTTTTGTCGCTCAACTTTTTTTGTATAAAATACCGGTTTAGAATAAAATGTAGCGTAACATAAAATTATATATAGCAATTATTATCATAACTGTCCATAAGTCAATTGATAATGACACTTAAGGTAGGCGTCGACAGGTCGGTGTGGTACGCAACAGATGCATCGCACATCGGCAATGCCAACACCGTTGCTCCGAGAGGCTACTTTTGTGAAACGTGCCGATGACGTCATACGAAATGCCAACGTAATCTTGATGCTGAACGAAATCACTACGAATGAAATGGGAAATTGAAGATCCCATTACGGGCGCACTGTTAAAGATTTATGCTTTTGATGGGATGCGTCCGTTGCGTACAATGGATAATCCACGAGTTCCTTACCGATCGCTCTTTCCGCTATCGTGTGGAGGGAACCCTCTCTGCCCCCTACTCCATTCTGGCCGGTGTCCATCAGGGCTCGGTCCTATCCCCTTTGCTGTTCTCGCTGTACACTAGCGACATTCCCAAGCCCCGGAACGTGGAGCTCG